>PVKS010010993.1:0-49101 GCA_004027875.1 Aplodontia rufa
TGTGGATGCTAGAATATATGGGGAAGCAGTAGGGTAGACGGCTAACCTAACAATACTTCAAATTGAATGACTCTCAGAGTAATAGGGGGATGGCTCCCTAGGATACTTGGAGGTGTAGGGAGGGGATGGGGAGGGGAGAGGGTGTATGAAGAACTCATAGGAGACTGGAGAGTGGGAATAGGGGGGAACCATCCCAGAAGCCGATGTCATTCCTCTACGAGATACCCATTTAATGCATGAGTTCTTCTGGGGGAAACAGCAACAGGTGAAATCCAAGGTGGTCATCCATGTTTTGGCATTACCCCTGGATAACAAATTATATATATATTTATTACTGTTGGTTTGATAGTGTTTCCCCCTCAACTGTATCTCTATATACTTCTAATAAAAAAATCATACTGTCTTTATGTTTTTAAGACACAATCAATTATATTTATTTTTTCATCTTTTTTTATTTTTTAGTTTTTCTGACACTTAGTTTTGCATGTGGTGCTGGTGTTCAAACCCAGGTCCTTGATGCATGCCAGGCAACCACTCTACCAAGGAGTCATGGCTCCATCCCCACACATGTTCTGTTAAAGACTTTTTAAACACCTGTATCATAATGGTATTTTTCTACTGTGATCAGCTTCATGGAAATTTAAAAAAAATAGAATGCAATCTTATTCATGAAAATATTTGGAAGGGAACATAATTTCACCTCTAAATAATATTTGGTATTTAATGTTTAACTCAATGCCTCCACTTCCTACTCACCTAACAATTTATATTTTTACATCCAATTTCAGACAACTGAATTTATTCATTGAGTGCAGTTGTCAAAACCATAATAAGCTTCCTGCATGGGAAGACAAAATACTTAAATGGGTAAATTAAGTTGTCATATGATTCAGTTCTACTAATATGAAATAATTTTATTGTTAAAAATTTCATAATTTTCTGTTTGTGGTTATGCATTTGGTCTCTGTCTAAAGTGAGCTTAGTAAATCCCCACTTCTAGGAGTAGGTATATAATTGCTACAAAATGACATTATCTGGTTTTTCTATAGAAAAAAAACTCATGCCATATAATTTAAATTATTCAAGGTGGATTACTGAGAAGAAGGCACATTTATTCTACAATGCTGCTGGATGCAAATATTTTTGAAAATCCTTTCTCACATCTCCATGAAAGAGAACTTTTAAGAGCCACGTGCACATGAGAACATTCCCCTCAATGCTTTCAGTCCATGACTGAGTTTTTTTTTTTTTTTTGAACCCTAACTGGCCTTTCTTATTTGCTAATTCATTTTAGTTCAACAAGTTTGCCACTGTGTAATTCTTAAAACACCAAGAAAAAATGGAATTTACCTTAGGAAAAAAAATGTGTTGCTATTTCATTTATACAAAGTGTGGCCATGGGTTCTGAAGGCAGGTTTTGGTTCTGTCAAGGAAACATCAGCCACACTATGTAATATACGGGTTTCAAAACTGAGGTGACTTAGAAGTGAAATAGAGTTTCAAGATACGGAGAAGTCTCTGGAGAGCAGGCGTGGCTGCATGGTATGAAATTAAAGCTGTGCATTTGACTTAAAGAGGCTTCCCTGTTCAGAAATTGGCTCCAAGGGCTGAGGTGGTGGATCTGTGATTATGGCGCTTGCCTGGTATGTGCAATGATGCAGGTTCGAACCCCAGCACCACATACACAACCAAGTGTCGGCGCAAGGAAAACCACATGAAAAACTAAACAAAAATTGGTTCTCTCTCTCTCTCTCACTATGTCCCTCTCTCTTAAAAAAAGAAAGAAAGAAAAGAAAGAAATTGGCTTCACTGCACAGATTTCCTTTACTACAATAATTTGCGGACAGTACACTGATTATGTATATCTCAGTATAGAGCAAGTGACGTGTGTGTAAGAACTTGAGCTCTGAAGTCAGATGGTGAAGGTGGAAATCTGGCTTCCAAGCTTATTACTTGGTTGGCTTTGGGCAGGTTTTAGATGATGGAGATAATAGTTGAGAGTATTACCTGAGATCACCTAAGTAAAAGTGCTTATTGCGGTGTCTGAAATATAGTATGTACCAAGTAATGTAGTCCTCCCACTGCTCCTTTTTTCTTTGTGTGTGTGTGCATGTGTGGGTGAGTGTTATGCATCTCTGGGTGGAAAGCATTGTCAATATGTCAGAAAGTACATATATTGGCAATGCTCAATAGGCTGCAAGAGTATTTTATACAGATATTAATTACAACTGTTCTGTTACAGAAAAAAATTCCAGTGAATCGTTTTTCTAATAGAAAAAAAAAAGTAGCCCATCCTATAAAATCGATAAAGACATTACAGTATTTGATGCTTTCATAGCTTCTTGTCAATTAGAAGATTTATTGTGGCTACTTAATAACAAAAATGAAGCAATCACAATTACTCAAAACATAACTCTATTGTGGATTAAGTAAGTCATAAGTACTAATGGTAATGTTTCAAAATTATTTTTTCACTTAAATTAGGGGAAGAATCATGATGTGACAACAAAAACAAACCATCTTATTCCCAAAAGAAAAACTTATATAATGGATGGAGAAATGTTTAGTTACACTGGAAACACTATCTGACATTATAGATAGGCCAAGCTGTGAGGAGTGGTTTTTATTTAATGCTATCAGAATTTTTTCTTAAGGCTAGGTACGGCATCAATCAATTACATTTTCCTATTTGATATTCAATGTGAGGCTCTTGATCAACATATGTTCTTTAAAACTATGCCTGTATCACTTTATTAGAAATTATCTCTATAAGAAACTAGGTTCTGGTATTGGTATTTTTATGTTGAAATTAAAATTGTGTTTGCAATACTTTCTTTGTTTCACATCAGGCAGAAAACTTGTTTCAATGTCCTCATGCATAAACTGCAGGCAATTACAAAGGCTCAAAACAATACTGTAATGAAATAAGACTTTTGTACGCTGCCTGCACATACTGCGCATTTAATAAATATATTTTCATTTATTAATATTGTAATGTGTTATCATTTTCCTATAGATACTTTAATTACACATTTTCATCAAAATTTTAGGACTGTTAGAAATAGTCACTCTTCTCATTATTACATGCAATGAGTTATCAACTGCTGCCAATTTGAAATCATGCAATGCTTCTTCCATCTGACTTTTCACTGCATTTACAAGGCATTAAATCAACTTTGATAAGTATAATAGATTTTTGCTAGCCTCCATAATATTTTTGTTGTCACTTATTCCTGAAAATTATTATTATTTTTTAAAATTTTTTAAGAGAGAAGGACAGTGAGAGAGAGACAGAGACAGAGAGTATCAATTTTTATTGAGTTTTTCACATGGCTTTTGTTGCTCTGACACTTAGTTGTGTACGTGGGTGCTGGGGTTTGAACTTGTGCACTTGCACATGCCAGGCAAGCGCTGGAACCGCAGAGCCACCGCTTCAGCCCTGAAAATTATTTTTTAAAATTGGATTTCATCATTATATTGCAAAATTATTCCAAAAATTATAATGATTTGTTTTTTCAGTATATGAAGTCAAACAAAATTTATAAAATCTGTTATTTAAATGTGTGTATTCAAACTTACCATTTTAATTGATCTCTGAACTTAACATGGTCTCTTCATTGATTGTTTCGTAAAACACACCTTTATATGACAGTGTTTACACAGAAGAAAAGATTTAATCTAAATATTTCATACCACTTACCAAAATCTTACCTACTGCCATTATTGTCAGGTGTCTCTAAATATATAATCCTCTGTAAATTCTTCCTATGTTGAACTTTCGTCTTTGTAATCCTTTTGACAGTTAATCATATGTTCTAAATTTTTCCGTAATCTATAATTTACACATCCCATATATTTTATTCAGTTTAAGATAATCTGCAGCAATTTATTACTTTATAGAATTTTTGTCTTTCTTGGCATCTCTAATATGTAATTTTTAAAAACACACCTATTTTTAAATTAATTAATACTATATATCAAAACTGAATTCCTGGTTCTTTGCCAAGACAAAGTAACGGAAAGTGGATTCACTATCTTCAATGAAACAACAACAAAAGAGACAAAACAACAAAAATAAATAAACAAAAAGAGTGTATTAAGCAGTTTTCAAGACTTGAATTTCAAGCATCAAAAAACAGTGATCCTTCAGACAATGGAAATGTAAAAGAGGAGCCCTACAGTGTAACATGTGAGGCCTTGGGAGGTTCCAGGTTGTCACGCTGCGACAAGGAACCCACGTAGAACTAAAAAAATTCCTCTGATTTCAGGAGGCAAAGCTGAGAGTCCAAGGAGAGCAGGTGATGAGGGTTCTTGGTGACAAGACCAAAGAGGATAAAAGGCACAGAGAAAGATAAGGAACACATGCAAAGGATCTTCTGTTCAGTTTCCACCACAGTACTGTTCAATCCATGTGTGAGAAACCTCCTGAGGCCACAGAAAGATCAACACAAATGTGTAAGAAGCATCAGATTTGGTGCTTTCACAGAGTAGGGAAAAAATGCTTGTTCCCACTTGCCAAGTTGGAAAACCTCAGAATTCATGGGACATGAGGAACACAGAAGTTCCTTACCTCGATGCTGAGGAATACTCAGACCTTGATTAAACACTACTCTGATTCCATATGGCAAATATAAAAAGCAAAACTCACAAGGATCAAATGCTCCCAGTAACTTGTGTCTCCCCCCCAAGGGTTCAAGAATATTTACAGACACAAAAATAATTCAACATTCAGCAGGTAAAATCCACAATGTTTGTCATCTAATTACATGGTGTGTGGGAAGATATAACTCATTCAAAAGAGGAAAGCCAATCAATCACAATCACTCAGCATCATTATAGATGTGACACATAGTAGCTAGTGGTTTCTCTAGCTCTCCAGCCTGAAGGTGGCTGCTTAGGTCCTTCTGTTTTTCTTTTGTGGTGCTTTTGAGGGCACTACTGCCAATCTAATATTTATATCCTGTTGATTCTATTCCTCTACAGAACCCCAACTAATACATAGCCTATGCAAGCAGGAAATTTCACATAATGTGAAGTGTCTTCTATTTCATACAAATGCCTCGGTAAATTAATTCTTATAATTGACTTTTTCTTCTCTGTAGTCCAATTAAAACAAGCCTTTATCTTTATTACAGGGATTTCTAGAAGGAATTAGTGTCTACCTACGAACTTTCTTGGCATGGTAGAAATAATTCATTCTACAAGTATCAGAGAGCCCAAAATCTCACTGGGTACCAAGGCAAGAGGATTCATCAACTCTGACTGACAGGTTGTGTCATCTCTGTTCTGCAGACATCAATGCCACCATACATACAGATTCATCTTTCTTTAAAAAGTGGACCAAGGATCAAAGATTCTCACAAGTTTGTTGATGAAGCAAACAGATATTGTCATTTAGCCTGTTCTGCTGGCACATGTCCCGTAAACATGACTAAACTTCAGCCTTGCTGATGGAAAATTCTGATTTTTTTAAGAGACACGTCATAAAGTGGAGCAAATGGTCCTTACATATAATCTAATACTACATCACACTTCAAGGTCCTCAGTTAGTGATAGTAATAACTCTCCACTTTTAAGTGCCCACAATTAACAATAAGCTATGTTCTATCTACCCTCTCTTATTGATTTTATTACTCAGGAATTCTATAAATAACTTTCATTCTTTCTCATCTTTTTATTATTATGAAAGACTAGTCTATCTAGCATTAGTTTATAAAATACATACAAATCTTCTCTATCATCTATTTACCTCTCCCTCTCCCACAACATATAATTTGGAGAATATTTCTAAGTCAAAAATACCACAGATTTTTCATTTACTCTAAGAATGATAATATGTACAGTATAGTTGTCCACCTCTACAATTATTTCACAGATCTTAAAGTAAATGAAAAGTTGGAAGGAAAGAGAGGTGGTACTGTAGACCAAACCCATTATATTGAAATGACAATATTAGAGGATAAAACATTTCAGTGAAATACTCAAGATGATTATATAATATACCTGTAAGTAAATAATCCAGTAACTGTGTGCTTTAGCTGCACTTACACTTGAATCTCTGACTTGACTTCTTCAGTTATTAAAAAGCTCTAGTTGTGAGTCATGTATTGGTAATTACCAGGGTTCCACAGAGAAAAGGGCTGAAATCTAGTTATTTATGGGATTGGAAACTGGCAGAGAAGAAAGCTAGCCACACATCAATCAGCTCAATTGATTCTGGCTATTCACACTTCTTTGCTCAAATAAACATGCCATTAAAAATCATAATAAATGTAACATTCATGATATCATATCTAATAATAAAGGGTTGTGGGTTAAGCTTAATTTATTTCAAGTACAAAACCCACCCAATGAGTCTAAAAAGGAAGACAAAATTTCTTGATAAAGCACATGTTTAGTGAATGAGTTTTGTCTAGTTTTAAATCCAATCCATACACAAAACTAACAATGAACAAATTCATCCTATGGTACCAAAACTTTTAAAATCGGGGCTACAATTGATAAGTAATTGCATTTCTTATTTACAGATGTGGTTTCAACCTCCTTTTCATTAAGGAACAGTTTTGCTGCCATTGAACACTTGATTTCACGTTGTTCAAATTGTGCCAAAAAAAAAAAAAAAAGAGCAAGAAAAAGACTCAGGAGCTATTAATTAACACTTTCATACTTCCTTTAACCTAACTTTCTATTTACTATTTTCAAGTTTAGTGAGGGGTTGTCCATTCTTTCTACATCAAATACGCTGCATGGGTAGCATCTTTTCCTGGACACAAAACTCCCTTGGGACCACAGTTTTAACATGATATTTATTCGCTGATCCATCAAAGAGGAGAGAGGAGTATATTAGAAGAATTTTGGCATAAACTCTCAAAAAATTGTTGAAACTAATATGATTGGTTAAAATAATTAGATATCCACTATTTTAATAAGTTCTTAAAGGAAGATATATTTTTTTCTTATCAATAATTGAATAATAAAAACTTCGGAGATAAGTTTCCAGTAAGAATGTAAAAATGGTGATATAACTTACAGGAAGGAACTTTTAGAACACAGCCTAAGAGTTCTCAACAATGAGCTGATGGCAGCCTCCGTTTGTATGATTTGACATCGGCAAGTTTTCAAAGGATGAGGTCCAAACTGAAGGCAAAACAGCCTGATCTGTTCCGTCAGGTAGTCCTCAGACAGTATTCTCTGAAGCTTCCAACCTTGAAACCTGATTTTATTCACAATGCCTTCACTTACCAGAAATGAATTTCACTAAAACATAATACAAAGGGATCTGCCTTTATAAACAAACCTGAGTGGAAACTAAACGAAAAGTTGCAGGTGGTCAAGGGGTAGAATCAACTTTTTGTCCCTTCTACACATTTCATCTGTGTGCCTTGTGAGTCCTGACTGCCACCCCCTCTTATGAGCACATGTACATACTCATATGTAGTTAACCTTTTGAATTATTTCCTGTCACTGAGAAGAATTCAGGGAATTAGATAAAAATTTAATTCCTGACATGAAGCCCTATAAATAAAAAATTAGATAAATTTAGCAAGTTGGCTCAAGGCTCTCAAAAAAATCCTTGCCTGGCACAGCTTGTCTGCTTCAGAATTCCATTATAAAGGATGTATTATGTTAATATACTACACATAATCTTTTTCATTTTCATAGAACACACCCAGAAGTAAATTCTGAAGCCATTAATTTTCAGCCAACATTGAGTACCAAGTTTAATACAAATTTGGCCAAACATAAGGCAACTTAACTAGTATTCTCAGCTGTTAGTAGGAATAAAAGTATAAGGCAAAACCAAGCCCCAGCTTCTTTCTACCAGCTGAGATTCTCCATGGTAAAGAAAATCAGATACAAAAAAGCTCTGTACATCTGAATTATCCTTGTTGACATGTGCATGCCACGTCATAGCTCTTTGACCGAGATCATGTCAATTAACCTCTCTATTGCAGTTCCTCAGCTCATAAAAGTGGTTGTCACAAAGGTAGTTCTCTCATAGGGTTGTTCTGATGACTACCTGGATTATACAGGTTAAAAACTTGGAAAAAGCTCAGCATGGTGATGTGCACCTATGGTAGCAGGTACTTGGAAAGATGGGGCAGAAGGAATGCGTTAGCTCAGGCAATCAAGGTTAGCAACCTGGGCCACACAGTGAGACCCAATAACAAGAGAAAAAAAAACAAAACTTGCAACCTTATCTGTCACATAATTGGTATTAAATTAATATTAGCTGTTACTGTGATATATGTTAAATAAAAATTAGTGTATCCATAAGGGATGCTTTGCTATCAGCATAGGTTGAAAATATCTTTAAAATTTTTTAACAAGGGCTGGGGATGTAGCTCAGGGGTGGAGAACTTGCACAGCATGTATAGGACCCTGGGTTAAAAAAAAAACTTTATTAAGTCCAAAGAACTGTTTAAACTGTCTAGAAACATTTGCATCAATCTCAGCTTAAATAAACTTACTTTCTATTTTGAGGCTTAAACTTCATCCTGACAATTTTCTAAACCACAATATCTCATTTTCCTGTAATGCTAAAAAAAATGCAGTGTCATTTATGCAACTATTATAGTGCTCTTGAGTTTAAAACTCCTGGTAATGTTCAAAGACTTATATAAACAGCATTTACTATGTAACTAATTATAGGGACCTTTAGTTGGGTTGTCATTTGAGAACCTAATAGAGCCATTACCACTGCTGCTGAAGTATTTAAGTATGTATCTCCATAGGTTTTAAATACCTACAATAAAGAAATCCTAAAGTATGTGACACTTTTTATCACACCATGACTGCTGTGTTTGTCCACATGCACACACTTTAAAACAGATATGCAGTGCACTCTGTATCCACTCAAGTATTTGAGATAAAGTCTATGAGCCTGACTATAAATGTCAACATTTTACAGCATCATAGACCTATATTTGTGTCAGGAAGGCATACTACCAGTTTAAGGCTATAATCATTCCTGTTCTTCCAAGTGGCATGGCATATCAATTTAGAAAGGTGTTTTGCTCAGAGAAAGCATTATATTAAAAAAATGAATGTGCATGTACTCTAGTCCAAATATACAACCTTGACAATCAATGCATGTGAGAAATTGTTTTGCATCTTAGCAACTATTAGACATAAACATTGACCATGTATATTTTCTTTAAATGTTATTACTTTGTAGTTTTTGGTAGTCATATTTTATTAGACATTAGGCACATCTTAGGCTATTTTCTACTTTTATTTCAAAACTATCAATTCTGGTCTGTTTTGCTGTCAAGTGGGAATAAATCTGTGTAACTGGAATAGTAATATTAGTTATATTACCATATTCAGGCATATTTCCAGCTGTCATAAAGAATGGAGGATGAACAGTTTGGTGCTTTTTCTTCTGCTTCTGTGGAAAATTCAAGGTTAATGTCCCACCCAGGTTAGAATATTGAGTACAGAAAAGGAGTGATTGAGTCAACAGCTACCTAGGTAACTGCAAGTAATTTTCTTAGTTCTGTGGAACTCAATACTTTCTTCAAAAATATCCTACTTCTGGGGCTGGAGCGGTGGCTCCGCAGAAACAGTGCTTGCCCGGTATGCACAAGTAGACAGGTTCAAACCCCAGCACCCACATCCGCAACTAAGTGTCAGAGCAACCATGTGAAAAGTCATGTGAAAAACTCAACGGAAATTGAATCTCTCTGTCTCCCTTTCTCTCTCACGGTTCTTCTCTCTTTAAAAACATACTACTTCTAAAACAATATGGAATGTTATCTTACATATATTTTCTTACTTTTCTTTCCTTTGTCTTTGGTTGTTTAAGAAGAGAGTCTAGTAAACTTGCCTGTGTGTACAATGTTTCCACCCAGAATACTGTATTTACTCCAGGCAATATGTAGTGTTTCTTTCTTTCTGAGCTGACATCATGCCACTCCTTAACTGAATCAGTCTATAAACTCCTCCAAACCTTGTAGATGTCACACATTCATTAAACTCGCCCTTATCATCCTTTCTCTCACTCTTAAATTTTCTTTATATGGGGAATTATTCAAATCATTATTAAAGAATACCAACTTGGCTGCCAAATGAATACCAGCTTTAGTGAGAATGGTATATAATCTCAATTTTCTCACTGTTCTCTGAGGATTTAACATTATCGTGCTTCTGTTTTCCTATATGTAAAATGAGGATAATTAATTGTCCTTATCCTCCAAGGCTGTTGTGAAGTTTAGGTGGATTTGTCACAAGTAAATGCAGGAAACTGTGTTCAGCACTCAATAAATATTAGCTCTTATTTTTCTGTTTATAATTGGTCTGGAACTATAATTTTTTTCTTGTTAAAGCTAAGCATAGATTAGCAAATTAAATTACTAGTTTAATCAGTGTTCTTAGAAGATTGACAATGAATTGCATTCTCACAATAACAGAGATCATATTCCTGCTCTCTTAAAGCTTATATTCCAGTGGAGGCAAAGAGAGGCTACCAAGGAAGTTAAAAAATATATGCAATCACAGCAAAGACATTTTTAATGATTTCTCTTAAACTTCATCCCCAGTTCCTAGAACGTGCTATTCTCCATGTATGCTTTATTTTGCTTCACAGTATTTATCACCTGTTAATCAATGCTTTATTTTGTTGTATTATTTTTTCTTCTTCCTTAAGGTCTAAGTATCACAAAGGTAGAGATTTTGTTTTTGTCATTCCATGCTAAATTCCAATTGCATAGTTAATTCCCTAGCATTCAAATGTTCAATCACTATTTACTGAAGAAATTAAAGAAAAAAAACAACAGATGGGAAAGCTGTTATCAAAGAGTGATATTTTAAAATTGTTGTTTTAATCTGTATATTAGCAAAACAGAAGAACAATGTTTCGAGTAAATTAAGTAAGAATGAAAGGGGAGATAATTTCCACTTTTAATAGAAAAGGAAGCAAGCTGATGGGTGCTCTTTAAGATAGGGAGCAGGGGAAGTAATACAATCTGCGTTTGCTCAAAAGATCACATTTATTTATTTATTTATTCATTTATTTATTTTAAAGAGAGAAGAACAGTGAAAGAGAGAGAGAAAGATAGAATCAATTTTTACTGAGTTTTTCACATGGCTTTCGTTGCTTAGTTGTGTATGTGGGTGCTGGGGTTTGAACCTGTGTACTTGCACATGCCGCGCAAGCGCCTCATCTGCAGAGCCACCACTCCAGCCCCCACTTTTATTTATTTTAAAGAGAAAGGGACAGTGAGTAAGAGAAAGATAGAGAGACAGAATTAATTTTTATTTAGTTTTTCATTGCTCAGACACTTTGTTGTGTACGTGGTGCTGGGATTTGAATCTGTGTCCTAGCGCAAGCACTGTAATCACTGAGCCATCACTCCATCCACCACTTTTATTCTTTGAAAAGAGATCATTTGGCAGGGAATAGTAACCATTTTCTACATGGACAAAGTAATCAGAAAAGAATATGATTATCAAGGTTTAAAATCAGGAACATGAAAATTATAAAATGAGGTTGCTAAGGTTTCATATCTGAAAAAAATGGAGTCTAAAAATTTCACTGTTTGAATTTAGTATTTTTAAATGTAATCTAAATATTCCTGAATATTGTATGTTTATCAACATTTTCATTAATAGGAATGACTTATTTTTCTGAAGCCTCCCAATTGACTAAAACGTCCAATCGTTTTTCCTGGAATATAGAAAAGACATTATCAAAAAATGTAGTAAGTTGCATTTATAGAACTACCCAAAATATACATTTTCTTAAAGATAAGAAGTATGGATTTAAAAAAAATACAATTAGTATTACAGAATTCAGAATACATTCCTATAACAACAAATGTGAGTTTGGAATAAAAATATGATTTCTTATTTGGAATTACTTTGATGACAATTTTTGATAACTATTTTACATATATACATAGCAATTTTTTGGCAATATGCTAATATTTTATGGTGTGGCAGTATAAATTTAAACATTTGGTTTTACAGTAAGTCACTGTAGGAGTGAATAATAGGCTGTGTATTTCCCTAAAATTTCAAACATGATTTATTACAGATCCTGATTTTTACTTATAGCTCAAAATTAACCTAAACGGATTCCAAATTGTATCTCAGATAAAAACTGGATCTTTTCTTTAAAAAAAGTAAATGGGTGAGTGGCATTAGTTGTTGTCAATATGTAAGCGCTTTTGTCACCCAACTGTCATGAATTCTACATAGGCAGCTTCCTGAATCAATGTTTCACTGTTACTGATGTCTTTCGGGTGTGGGCTGGACATGCAGGACAGTGGGGAAATAGCGCACTGAATCTGAGAGTTTCAAAATGACCTACATGGGTTTCCACTGATCTTCACCAGGTAAACTATCAATAATTAAATGGGGAAGAAAACTGAATTATATATATATTTTTTACTTTTCAATATGGAAATAGTCACATTTACATAAGTTCTCAGACACTTGAGGATTGCTTGTTTGTTCTTTCATTCAAAATATAGCACACATATTTCTGCAAAGTGAAAACACAAAATTAAGTTTTTCTTCCTGCAGTGTTATTATTGGTATCTTATCTAGTGAAGATCTTTGGAAACCCATGTGGGTATTTTGCAACTCTCTCACATTCAGGAGCTCTGTTTCCCCACCACCTTCCCTGGCAGTCCCCACTGGTGAGGGATCAGTAGCATGACATTCTGCTTTTCCTCTGCTTCAGGAAGCTGCCTACAGAAAATTCCTGACATTTCAGACAAGAGCTTACATCTTCAGAAAACCTCATGCAACTCATAAGATTATTTTATTTTTTCAGCTGTTGATTCTAGTTCATCTTCAACAAATTCTTCCCACTACCTATAATGATTAGTTAAAATTTGTTTATTTCCTGTTACTTCATTTGAAAGTGAATACCTTACATTGCACTCCAAGTGTAGTTATTTGTATTGACTGGATTTAAAGTAATTCTTTTGCCTGGCTACTTCTGTGTCAAATAAAGCATATAAACTATCAATTATTAAACTGATATCTTTATAAACATTGATATGAGTTAAATTTAAAGAAATGAAGGCATAGCTTTCCAATGACTCCTATTATTCATATATCAATTAACTTGACCAAAAAAAAAACAGCATGACTCATAGGAACTGATATTGTTATAATTAAAAAGTCATGATACATTTCAGTTTCAGTGTACAGTCTTATTTTTCTTCATAGAAAAGACACTAATTGCTGCCTTTGGTGCGTGTTTCAATAATTCACTCATTTCTCATATTTGTTTACTTGTTGCATTTGAATCCTTGTATTGACACTTAAAATTGGTTATGGATCTTTTAAAATGTCAGTACAATACATGATAACGTGGGAGAAACATAACATGCAATTAAATGAAATTATGACCTGCCATTAAAGGTAACAGATGATGAATTCCCAAGAGAACACATAACATACAATTGTTCTTCCACTGTGTAGAAAGTACACGGAGGTGGAGAGGATGAAAACAGCAGGAAAAGAAACTTTTGAATGAAACGTATTTGACAAATGACCCATACTTAGTGCACCTAGACTCCAATAAAAAGTGTTTATAGTTGCTCAAGAAGAAGAATGAGCCAGGTGCAGCGGTGCATGCTTATAATCCCAGCAGCTTGGAAGGCTGGTGCGGGAGGATGGCAAGTTCAAAGCCAGGCTCAGCAACTTAGTGAGGCCCTAAGCAACTTAGAGACACCCTATCTCAAAAAAAAGAAAAAAGAAAAAAAGATTGGGTTGTGGCTCAGTGGATGAGTACCCCTGGGTTCAATTCCTGGTACAAAAAAAATATGACAAAGAATAACTTTTATATTCTGTATTAAGGGAGTAAATTATCAATGCTCACAGCTAATTCCCCAGCACCAAAACAGTGACTGGCATGAGTTAGTGCTCCCTAAATATCTGTAGGATATCAACTCAAATATCACTTCTCAGCAACCTTTTAGAACAGGTAATCATAATAATCATCACAACTCTGATTAAATAATTATTCATGGCTTTCTTTTTCCTCAAACATTGACAATACCAGAGAAGCCAAGACAGTGCTTGTTAAGTATTCACCACAGTATTGGAGCCTAGATGTATATTTGACCCATAGTAAACATTCAGTAGAACTCTATTGAGTGAAAGACTGCAGAATGGAGCTTTAAAGGTAAATCACATCTTCTGTGCCTTGGATAATCCTTGTACTATTATCAGCACTATTAAAATTTACACAGAGACCCAATAACAACAGTTAGGAACAGGAACTGAAAAAAATGTGTTATCATTTTCTAACAATTATATGCAGTGATTGGAAATAGTCATGGGTCTATTTTCTTTTCAGTGGGACTGAAATCCAAAGTATTATTTAGTATGGCACCTTCCCAGTTCATAATTACCAATGGAGAGTTACAATGGGCATAAGGTTTGTAGCTGCAAGGCAAAATGGACAACTGAAATTGATACATCTCTAGATCTGTAAATAAAGCATGTTTAAAAAATTTTTAGAGCACAGTATTAATACTGTAATAATAAGAGGGGGCAGTTTCAGTGTCAAAACAGAATTGCATTCACACCATGGCTCAGAAATTGGCTATTGTAGGATTGGGTTTAAAGGCGAGTTAGAATGCTTACCTAGCATGTGTGAGGCCCAAAGCTTGAACCCCAGCACCACAAAAAGAAAAGGAAGAGAGGGAGGTAGAAAGGAAGGGAGGAACTGGGTGAGACTTTTTTTTTATACACTTAGATAACATGTGAAGACCATGGCAGATGTTTAGTAAATAATCTATTATGATCACAAGCTATTTTCCTGAATACAAACATCTAATCAGAAGAATCATGATTATGTAACAGGACCTAGCTGTTTCAACAATATTCTGCTTCTACTTCTGGAAAAATAACTCAAAATTCACCCTAATTATAGTTAGAAAGCAAATTGCAGTTGTATTGAAGGCAGTATGGCTAATAAGCTGTGATACATATGAGTGTGTCATATTTACTAGTGAGTGGCATGCACTTGGTCTACTTTGTGGCTGTGCACATAGGTGCAATAGGCACAAACACTTTGCAAATGGTTTTGTTCACCAAAGCCCTGTCACATGCCCATGTTGATGCATTGTTCAGCACACTGAAACCTGATCATACCACATAAGCAATCAACCTCCTCCGAATATACTAATCGATGAAAATGGAAACACTTCTTGTCACTCTTGAAGGGCTTAATCGATTTGTGTAACCTGTATAACAGACAAGACTCATGATGACAGTGGCCCTCTTCACCCCGGCCCAGCCCCATTTTTCTCTTCAATCGTCTGGAGCCTTTTCATGGATTACTATTAACTGTGAGATGCTATCTATACAGGAATTACAGGGTTGTATACAGTCTGTAACCATTTATTATTGATGTCCTGTTTAGAACAGATATTTTGGCTCAATGAGTTTAATAAAGTCATTTCCTATTACTGAACTAGATGACTTCTTTTCATATTATTTTTGTTTAGAACTTCATTTCCCATTGTAGTACATAGTAACACTGAAAACTTGAATATTCGTTATTGTCATTTCTCTTTAAATTCTTGGCAAAGAGGACCATAATAATAATAAGAAAACTAATGAGAAGATAAATAAGTAGTCAAATATGCAACGTTCAGCCCTTCCCTTACAGTAGAATTGTATCAGATAAGTATTGTAGCCTAGACTCTCAAAACAGATGGCCTCATTAAGGAGCCCTAATTTATTTAAAAATATCAATTAACCAGCCTTACATTAAAAATCAGTTTTTGGATTAGCTCACTTCATTGAATACTAAGCACTTTGAAATTTTACTACCATTTATTTTTACCATTTAACACATTTCTGTGCTTTTAAACTAATTGATACCTAAGGTATATAAATATAGCTTATTCCATGATTGTAAATATTAAAGTATAGTACAAATATTTGCTATTGACCTATTCTATCATTTTAGAACGGTAAACAGAACATGTCAATTCCATTAATTAAAAAGTACTTTCTTTAAAATTGATTCCTTAGGACAAGAGAACATATCTCTACTTGAACGAGATTTTGTACAGCAAGTGTATTAATAAAAAGCAAAATAAAACACACTCCAAGAAAACAATGATGTAACTACTTAATTGCAAAATGATTTTATGTTATTTGACATAGCTATTCGCTGGCAAAAAAAATTTAACATTTAAAATAAAGGGCTACTCCTGAAACAGAAATGATCCACAGTCTGCTATGTTAAAACACAGTGGGAAAAACCCAACTATATACACATTTGGTTCAAATTTTCCCTAGTTTAAACTACCACCAAGCAAGTTGAACACATTCTTAAGAATCCTCAAGTTATAAGGATGCAGTTCTAAACATACTTAAATATGAGCTCAGCAGCACCACCTCCCCCCTCTAAGTGGCACTTAGAGTAATGAAATCTATCCTTTCTTAAAAAGTTAATTTGCACTCATTTTAGAGCATTTCTTCTGGGAAATTAAAGCAAATCTCTGGGGCAATGAGCCTAGTCATTAGACATTCTCTACCCAAAAAGCTGATAGCTTATAGATTCAAATCTTAAGCCAGATTTATCAAGGTCTAAAAAGAGTAAAGCAACCTCTATTTCATTTTATTCCAAATTTGTGTGCCTGAGGTTTTGGGGTAGTGAGTAGCAGAGTAGGAGTCACAAAAATAGGACATTTCACATGAAGTCCACAAGGTAAGGGAAGCCCACAGGCCTCCTGGAATGTCCTCCTGCTGGGACACACATGGCATTCCACTCAGCCCATGAAACACTGGATTGTTTAGCAATGGCAGACACTGAGAGCAAAGGGATCCCTGTGCTGCAAGCGTTTTCATTTAATGAAGTTAGTAAACTAATCATGTTTCCATGACTCTTCCTGACAGCTTGATTTCCCACCTGAAAGAGCCAAGCTTCTCCGGCTTCAACCACCTACAGGGCAGAGACCTGCTTCTCTTGTGGCAAGATGCAGGCTGCCAGTATGCCACTGAGGCCCAGCAAACCTGATACCCTGTCTGACTAAGGTTCCAATATGCCTGGGATTAAGAATAAATCTTTTAAAATGAAAAGGAAAGCAGGAAATATATATAACATACTAGCCTTTGGGGTAAAACTCCTCCAAAAGAAAAGTATTTTGACTCTATTTTAAAGGACTGCTGGGGAATTATACATGTTTTTAGAAAGGCATCTTGTAAAAAGTAGAAGCCCATCATAAAGCTTGTAAAAGCAAAGATCTTTGTCAAAAAATAAAATATATTTGAGACAAACCTCATGAACCATTTTGAAAAGTCAGCTGCAGCCAACCTCCTGATGGTGGTATGAAAAGAAAGAGCTGAACACCCCATTGAAACCACATTCACCATCCAAAGGGGGGGCCCAATAGAGAATCATTGTGTGAAAGATCTTTCAAAAGGAGAAAAAAAAAAATTCTTCAAATAATATTAGCTAATGCACAGGGAATTTTCATAACTAGTAATATGAACAGTCACTGAAAAATCAAGTCTCAGGAAATTTTTGGAGAAAAAGCAGCAGAACACTAGGGTATCCTGTTATGACTACAAATAGAATATACCGGGAGCATTTTTTTTTCTCTTAAAAATGGGTGGTTTAGAGTTTTTACAATAAACCTGTAAAATATGTTTAACATGTTAGGATGTACTGTAGCCATAGTAACATACCTTGAAATGCGGCACTGAAATACACACTTTATTTAAAGGCATCATGTTTTCAGTGACCTAGAACAATTCTACTATTGCCATATAGTTCTCAACTGAAGTTTTGTAGTACAGACTTATTTTTGTGTTGTCCTTCAAACTTTTGTATAAATTTAGATTTAAAATTTTTTAAATGTCAAATCTTGTCATATAATATGACCACATAATAAAGATTTTTAATAAATGAAATATCCATTGTAATATTGGTTACAAAGGATTCTTAAGCTTAAAGAATCATTACACAGTTACATTATAGTTAGTTTAGATGGCATTATTTCTTTAGATGTACATTGATTATTTCACTTTCAAGCTCATAATTGAAGAGCCTTTTAATTTGCTCCTCCTCCTCCTATTATTATTATTATTATTATTATTATCATCATTATTATTTGCATTAAGAGGAAGGAGCCACCCATTTGGAAAAGCAAAGTACCAATTTTCAGAGAAAATGAATATCTTCAGATTAGACTATTCATAGGATATAAAAGTTGATAACCTAGTATCGAATAGAAAGATAACATGGACCCTAAAATTTTCCTTATTCCACATGCATCTAGCTTTTTCTTGAGGAGGTGGGCAATGGGACAGGCATGCTCTTTCATACTCATATAATTAATCATGGGCTTTAAAAGATGACATCGTAAAAGGGATATAGTCACTGGAAACTGTTAAATTGATCCATAATATCACTCTGAAAGGTATAAGAGAAAAGTTGCTATGATCTATTTAAGTTAATATTGCAACTTGATACCTTTGAAAGCGACTGACTTTCAGATATCCTCTTTAATACATAATGTGTCCTCTAGTGCTACAGAAAAATACTTCATTTCCTGTGTTCTGTGGGAACCTGGGTTTCCTGAGAGGGCTATTCAGGTTAGAATCATAAATCTTTCTCCCGAATACAAAAAGCTTGGTAAAACTTTCTTTTTTACTCAATCAAACCTATTTCATATTTTTTCTCCAAATAACAGCTAAGAGGACGAGGAATGACTGTTATCAATCTCTGATGCTTTTGACTCCTGTGTTTTTAATTTATATGCACATTTTAAATTGCCATATTAAAAATAAAAGAGAATAAGTTATCTTGCAATACTGTTTTATCAGAACTTCAATTAGGAACACTGTGGAGAAATTTGCAAAACCATTCTCTTCACAGTTAGGCATCCATTTAAACATTCCTTCCTACTCAATCAAAATGTATCCAGGTTGAAGAATTTGCTAGTGACAGGTTCAATCAATAATTTAAGGCATCCTCATTGGGTACCATACAATGCTTTACAGACATCCTATCTGAGAAGGAAGGGGATTAAGGCGTTATGGTCTTTTCATGCTTTTACTTATTTGTTAAAAGGATGATGTATTTTTATGGGTGGCATTCTTTGGCATTGATAAATCCATCAGAATATATTCTGGAGTAGAAAATACCTATATAGAAGATGCATATCCTTGAATGAATCTATTTTTAAAATGCAGTATAGGCTATTTTTTTTATCTCCTCAGTCTGTACTCTTGCTTTGTGGCCTCCATGAAATTTTTTTTCCTCTGCTTTTTCTCTTCATTCCTATGCTTATGCTATCTTCTACATATCCTAAGGATTTCATGTCAGCCAACTTCAACAAGCCTCCAGAACTTGATTAAATTTATCTCCTGGTTTTGTAGGAAAGTATTGTTTTGCATTGCACTCCACTGTATTCGTTTTAATTGAAGGAAGACTTTTTGCAGCACCCATTATTTTAGAACCAGTTCCCAGAAAAGTTCATAATTCCTACTATGCCATCAATAAATGTTTGTTCAATGAATAAAAACAATCAGGATTTTTCCATGATACAGAATCCAGACACTTTAAATGAATATGAAAAATTGTATATAAAATATACAAAGTATATATTCTATCATGCTATTAACTATATATAATATTGAATCTTTTTAACATTTCTGAGAAAATTTGGGATTGGAAAAATCATCTATGGGACTGCACATGTTTCAATTTTGAAAAACATTTAGATTTATGTCATCTTATTTAAACCTCTTAGCATCCAGGAGAGATAAGAATTTTAATGCTCACAGTTTATCGATGAGAGCTTACAACTCCCACAAGTTAAGAACTTTGTTAGTGTGAATACAAATCCACATTTTCCCTGATGAACACTATGAAGATTTAGGAAGCATAGTGCCAAAGACAGCAATTTCATTTCCTTAATCATGCAGATGGTATCTTAAGACAATTGTAGTTCTGGTGTTGATAGATTTTTCTTTTCTTCTGTTCTGGTTTCTTGATGTTAGGAAATGTCAGTGATTTTTTAAAAAATATAAATCTCTAGGGAAAGAAATGTGTTAAATTGATATTGCTCCTCTGAGAACTGTCTCTTAGTATATCCAATATTTGGAATTTGGTGTTGATATATATAAAAACCTTATTTAGTGGAAAAATTATGGATGTTAGAGCCACTCACATTTGGTCTTCAGTTTCAATTAAAATGTGTGCTAGTTGTTTGACCTTAAATAGGCATGCCCATTCAAGGCTTCAGTTTCATCATTAGTAAAATTCTGAAATTATTAGTGTCTATGAAGCAGGATTTTTAATTGTAATGTAAAGGTGAAGTGGCTAATACATAGACATGCTAGTGAAATGGTAGCATGGAATCTGATACATAAAGGCAGGAAAGATGGAAATATTACTCATTGGATCTTTGCACTAGGAGGAATGGTTTGGTGGAGATTATGAATGATTATTGGCCTCAATTATTCCTAAATTTTCTTAGTTAGGATACATTCATTCTTTTTCCTGATTGCCATTATCAATTACTGCCCTTCTTCAAAATAGTAGAAAACTTAGAAACACAGAGGCACAAACAGACATTTAATTCATTATATCAAAATGAGGGCTCTATCATTTAGACATGTTTTCCTGTTTTATATTAATTCACAGAAATCTACGAGCTTCAGATTAGAATATTATTCCTTGTTTGCTAGCAACTGCTAGTATTTAGCATATAGCAATAGTTTTATAACTTTACTTAATTGATGTGTCCTTACTTTTCTCTCTAAATATACTTGTGTATTCCTTAGAAATCCTTTAGTTCAACCATTGCTCAATAGTGCTAAAAATACTAGAACACTAACCTGATAAAGATAGGAAATTTATTTTCTTGAAGTTTTAAAGAAAAATAAACTTAAAACAGACTATAGGGAGTGTCACTGTTTGTTGAGTTATGGCCAAATTGGACGATTTTGAAAAAATAGGAAACAACAAATGAAGTCTATTGTGTTGTGGATTTTGTATTTGCGAATTTACCTACTTGCTACAATTTATTTGTGATTCAAAAGACAATACTGATATTATTTTCTGGTCATTTGCAGGCAGATCAGAGTGGCAAAAAAAGGGAGTCACCTGACATGTGCATTCCCAGCAGAGATCAAATGAGGCTGCCCTATTCTGGCTTTCACACTGTGAACGCATGTTTATTCAGCGTCATGTTTTCACATCTCTATGCTTTCTTTGGTGATTTTGCTGAATAAAATGTCCCCAAATTGTGTTTCTGAAGAGTTGGCTAGTGTTCCTAATTGCAAGATAGCTATGATATGCTTACAGAGAAAACATAAAGAGGTGTATTATTAAATCTTCCTTCAGAAGGAGGGAGGGATGGAGAAGGGTTGATAATTGGATACCAAGCTGCAGTTAGATAAGAGTAAGAAGTTCCCATGTGAACCAAGAAGTTTCAGTGTTGGACTGCACATAATGACTATAGGTGGCAATAATGTACTACATATTTCAAAAACTAGAAGAGGGAATTTTGAATGTTTTCACCAAACCTAAATGATAAATATTTGAGAAGACAGATATATTTAACCTGTATATCAAAAACCATATATGTATCAAAAAATCATATGGTATCCCACATATACATCTAGTTTTTCATTTCTATTTACCAGTTACAAATAAATTTAATTTAAAAATTGAAAATATTTTATCAGTTTTTTTTTTTTAAAGAGAGAGGGACAGTGAGAGAGAGAGAGGGAAGAGAGAAAGAGAATCAATTTTCATGTGGCTTTCATTGCTCCGATACTTTGCTGCATATGTGGTTCTAGGGTTCATACTTGTGTACATGCGTGTGCCAGACAAGTGCTGTAGCTGCTGAGCCAATGCTCCAACACTATGCATTAGTTTTATACATGAGTTACACTATATTAATGTTAATAAATCAGCTAGATGTTACATAAGGTTGTTTAAATAGAAATGCACATAAAACAAGGTAATGTACTGACTGATTGCCAAAAATGATGTGACCAGATGCTGGCAGGAACCTAATCCTGTATTTCCCCTAGAAGCAGCAATTTCATATTTGTTTGACTTCATATAAAATAAATATCAAGAATAATAACAATTGACCAGATATGCTACAGTGGAGTATCTGCAAACTCTGGTTTCCATCGAAAAACATCTATTTATATCAGTTGTATTTATTATAAGTTATCTTCTAAGTTAAATTGAAAAGATAATGATAAATTTTAATGGAAACGGACAATATGAAAGTAGTTATCTATTTTTCTGTTGTATAAGGTTTCATCTAAATATGAGCAGTGAATAAGGTAAAAGTGAACACAGAAATGAACGGTGTAGGAAAAACTATGACAGCTTACATTCCTACAGCCTGTTAAGCTCCTTCATTTCCTTTACCTCATTTGAACCTCTTTGTTAGGTATTTACCAGTGTTTCTATGTTCAATTAACAAATGAGCAATGAAAGAAATAGAAAGACAAAGGAATATTTTAAAGGGAACACGACTAGAGTTAGAGTTGGGATAAGAAGTCAAATGCTTTGGCTCACAATACCTACAAACACTCAGAAATTGCTTAAGTATCTTCCCATGAAAACTTGCATTTTGGGCCTGTAAACAACTGCTTAGATGAGGAACAGGTCCATGTTGATAAGCATATAATTACTTCACCCATTTTGAACATGGTCAAAGAGACAGAGAAAACATAAATATGGATCAGATAAGAGAAAAAAGCTATATTAAACAGAAATTATTTTTAGGTGTTTAACATGCAGTTCTCACATATGACTAAAAAATGAGAAATATGTTTCCTTTTACTATTTCTCAGTGCCTAATTGCAAACACACTTGGGCACTTAAAAATCTGGCATACTACATGACTTCTTTTTCACTTTTGAACAACTATCAATGGATTAAAATTCCTTGTCACTTACAAAGTTCAAAGACCCTATACTATTTGTAAAAGAGATGGGTTTTGTTAAAAGCCTGTTATATTTTTTGTGTGATCTGTCAACAGAACCACAGCTGTATGGCGTATTAGTTAACTTATATGACTAATTAAATTTTTATTTAGATTTTAAGTAAAATTTATTTTTAAAATAGTAGTAAAAAATCGTAAGTACAAAGTGACTCATTTAACAGTATTTTCTTTCCTTTTATTTCTGATAGTTTTTGGTTTTATTTTGTTCTGGGTAGTTATTTCTTTCCTTTCCCTTTTCTCCTCCTCCTTTTTCTGCTTCATTTATTGTTTTTCTATTTTGACATATTACATTCAAATGCTAGCAATCGTAATGGGTGAAAAAAATGAAAACAAATAAAAATACTATATATTTTAATTTTATATACTACCAGTGAAATGGCCAGTTTGAACTGAAATCCAGGAATCTAAAGCATGTGAGAAATGATCAGGTCCAAGAACTCCAAAATTGGGTCAAAGCCAAGCTCCTGCAGGTTTCTAAACTCCTCTATATTACCAGCCTTACAGAATTTCAGTCATTAAAAAAATTAGAAAGTCGTTTGCTGTGGACACCATTCAGGAATGTACCCACTGTGTTATATGCTACAAAGGTATAAACCTTCCTTTAAAGTGTTTTAAAACATCATCTTAGCTTGTCATTTCTTAGACAGCCCTTCCTTCCTTTCCTAACTTCTAGTGTCTTCCTGGAGATAAAAAGTGTAGCAGAATCACCAAAGAATAAAAGTAGATTTCATTGTTTCAATGCTCAAATACAATACACAATAATGTCAATAGGAAGTAACATGTAATTAATATAGTCTCTATATTGTGTATACATAAACTACAGGTTCATATTATAATTTTCACATTAGTTTTTCTACTTCATTTATTTAAAGAAAAGCATTATATGCTGTAGCCCAAGACATATTCCAATGAAAGAGACCAGGATTTTTGTTTACTTTTTAACTAAGGTACAGATAATTTTTATCAAAAAATATACAAAGGAAATTTTGCAGAAATAGTATTTGGAAGCTAACATTGAACTTACTAAAAATGTTACAGCAGTAAGATGCAGAAACAATTCAGTTATGTGTATATCCTTAGGAATGTTTTATTGACTTCCACTAAAGAAAGGCATTCAAGAGGGGACACATATTTAAGCAGTTATGCTGGGTTGAATTCATACTCAAGCTACATAATTTAATACAGTATTGATCTCCTTTTAAGGAAATAAGACAGACGTGAGGGTTAGGCTGGTTGTAGATCAGGAGAAGCTGTCCACATAGTTAACAATGTTAGTAAGAAGGAACAGGTGGACCAACAGCTGGCCAAAGATAGTCAGACACAAACAAGTAGGCATAAGAAAGGAGTCCTGTCAAAGGAGGGTGGGGAGGGATTTCTGAACATAATGTCATAGATAAACCAATAACCTAATCTTTATGTCAATGAATGACTGCCAGTAAGGACTAATAATAGTAGTATTATTAGAAATACTCATGAGATCCCAGGTAATGACCATTTACTGACCCATTTAGGTGTCATGTAGAATGCTTAAAAACATTAAAGTCAATAAATTTCCACAGACTCACTAATTGAAATCACATATAGTAAAATTGAATTTTGGGTTTATATTACAGATTCAGTAGCGACCTGAATTCTAATTTATGTTCACTTTTAGTTTTCTTGTCACCCATCAAGTGGCTGGCAGTCACATTCTAGAGATTAATTCAATTCACACCCTACACCCTTCCTAACTGACTCCTGAGACTCAAAATCAGGGGGTCTATGTCTAGAACCGATGTTCTACAGTAGTGGCACTCAGACTGTAGTGTGTCAAGGTCACTTGTTAAAACACATAAAGCTGGGTCCTATATAATAAATTAAACAGTTTTTGGTGGAAAACAAGGATTTGCAATTGTAATATGATTCCAGGTAGGACTAGTGCTGCTGGTTTGGGATTCAC
Source organism: Aplodontia rufa (assembly GCA_004027875.1). Lineage (NCBI taxonomy): Eukaryota > Metazoa > Chordata > Mammalia > Rodentia > Aplodontiidae > Aplodontia > Aplodontia rufa. The sequence continues at coordinate 24,901 of PVKS010010993.1, forward strand.
TCTTGGAGAATTCTGCTCCAAATCACTATTCTATCTGTTTTATTTTCTTGAGTTTGGGCACATAATTTGAATTTCTGTGTCTCAATATTTTTGTAAAATGGGTAAAGTAAATTTTCCTTATAGTATTGTTTTAAAGATTCAAAAATTTATCCCATGACATGTAAAACTCTTAAAACTGGATCTAGCATATGATGAACACTAAATACTTAAAGATATCTTATTTTAGGTCAGTAGACTTATAAAAGTAATATTTTAATTAGATTATGATGTTTAAAAGAGTAAGAAGTAGAAATAGTCATGCCAAAAGAAATGTATTATTTTTTCTTTTTTAACTAATGCTCATGGGCTTATCTTATAACCTTGTATAAAAAATATAACCTTACTCTGACCTCAGAATGGTTTTTTCCTCTAACTTGTAAATAAGAAAAATTATATCATTTACCACCACACAGGAAGGTGAAAAATAACTTGTAAAATTATTTTACAGCACTTTGTGAAAATAATGGAGTATATAAAAGCTAATAATAAATTTCACCTTCCTCAAAGAACATTGTAAAAGTCTAATACTTCAGCTGATTTATTGCTGTAGCTAAAGTGCTAAAGGTATAGAAACGATTTTTTTCTGAAAAATCAGCAGTTATGTTTTCTCTTTTAACATGTCACAAATACAATTTATAATAGTCTAATTGTCTACAATACTGAAAATGCATTTACTTTCCTTACTTTTAAACACTTTGATCAGATAATGAAATTTTTAGTGGTTTAAAATAGTAATAATAATAAGAAGAATAAAAATAATGAAAAACAAGATAGACCACACATGTAAAAAAAAATTTAATAAATGAAATATCAAATTTGGAGATTTAAAAAAACTTAAATTTTCCCTTTAAATTTTTGAGAACACAGGAACTTCTTGAAGATGAGTGATCCTTTCTTCTAATTCTTTTCTAGATAATGAAAATTAGCCACATGAACAGACATCTCTTTCAGCATTAACAGCATTAGGAAGCAAGTGTTTCCAGAAAGAAGAAAGTTGATCTACTGGGGACAGTTGGAAGCTGGTGTGGCTTAGTAGACTAGGTGTCAGAAGTTGTGAGTTTTAATCCCTCCTGAACACTACTGTGCGCTACTCACTTGTGTGGCCTGGGGCAAGTGAACTGTTTCTTTTGGCATTTAAATGCATCCTTAGGAAAATTGGATAAGGTTACATTAACCTACCAGAAATAATTCACTTAATAATTTTTCTTAACCTGCATCAGTAATCACATCCTACCCATTAGGAGCTGCACATATCTTTTCCATCATTGCAACCATTTGGAAAACTTTACTGAAGGTTAACTGAAATGAGGCCAGTGACAAAGAAAGTTTCAAACCAGCTACAATTACTAATAAAACATCCTTGTAGCTTAATGGAATATACTCTTTCAAAACAAAACGCTATCATATCAATTTATCTGACATTATTTTCTCAGCCTTAAACTCAGAATCATCTCAAAAACTGTTAACTCTAGTTAATTAATCCCATTTTCTTATTTTTTCTACGTTTTTAAAATTTATTTATTTAATTAAAAATAAGTCAAAGCTCAAGGAGAAATAAATCAATGATTGACTTTGTATTATTTGGACATAGTGGGAGAATTTTATAATGTTATTTTAAAAGCATTAATTAGCTAAACAGTACTATTTCCTTGCCCAGTCTTTACCATGAATATACCTCTCTCCAACATGAGGGACTCAGGATGCTCATTTAGGAACATCTTTCTTTGCTATTCAGCTTCCCTGCTTCTAGGAGGACTGGCAGGGCTGTGACTTGTGTTAGTCAGTAGGTGCCAAAACCTTTCTTTTTAATGAAAATAGGATTTCAGACTGAATAAATCAAGTTTCTCCCTGTCTGCCTGAGAGAGTAACATCTGAGTTAGCCACAGTGCAAAATAACCAGGGATAATTAATTTATATACCTTGAGATAACCCTCATTCACTTCTAATTCAAGTACAGAATTTTTTTTAATGTAGTTCCAAAGAAAATACAACAATGCCCACCATCTTTGTAATGGTGGTAATCTTCTTAATGTTTCTATTATTATTTACCATAACTTTTATAATAAAATCATTGGCAAGTTAAATTTACTTTACTCACTGATTTTGTTTTATTCCCCCTCACCTGTTACGTATTTTATTTTATTTAATTTCTATAGCTGTCTTTGAAAACATCTAATTTTTTAAAAGTTCATGTATACTCAGCAAATTATCTTATGCACTCTGAGGGAAAAAATAGTACTCAAGCAAAAGATGTGATGAAATTGTAGGGAATGATAGAAATGTTCATATTTTAAAAACAAAATGTAATTTTAAATCTTTTTAACAAGGTCATTAGCTTTCAAAGGCCTTCACCATTTTAGGGAATAGTGAATCTCTGTTTCTTAAAAAAAAAAAAAAAAAAAAAAGGTATAATAAAATGAGTTTCAAGGGTCTGGAGCAATTGCTCAGTGGGTGGAGCACTTGCCTGGCATACATGAGGACCTAGGTTCAAATCCCAGCACCGCATACACAACTAAATGTTGAAGAAACAAAGGTCAGAAGAAAAAGAAATAAACTTAATTTTCTTTCTTTTCCTCTAACTCTTTCCCTTTCTCTCCCTTAAACAAAATAAAATTAAAATGGATATCAAGATTATTATTTTGTATTTAGGAAATGACCATATTGTTCATTGGTAGTTTTGTCCTAGTTTACTCTTTATTTTTGAGTTAATTTATTTTTAGAGATTATTTTTTAATATAATCATTTATTTATAATATTTGTAGTGATTAAACAAGAATTTTAAGATGAAAAGATAATGTAAAAATCTGTTCTAAAAAAGCATGACAATCACCCATGGTGACTGAATGTGCTGTTTACTTAAGAAACAGTTATATTTCTAGGGTTGAAGGAAAATTAGGAGATAATTTATAAGCATTTGCATGTAAAAATAAAGATATTTTAGCTAAAATCTCTAGGAGTAATTGAAGTTCACAGATTTATATGTTGTGTGACAGTTTAATTTAAATCCTCAACTCAATGTTGATACACCTAAAATACAAAACGGAACATTTTTGGTTTTGTTAAGATAAAGATAAATTCAGCTATATGATAAGTAAACTGCCTTCAATACAACAATAATTTCTGATTAAAGTGATGACTCTACATTACAATCTTACTCTAATCTTCTTGATTAGCTATAGGGAACTAGTTACCTTGGGTTCAGATCCCATCTGATTTACTTTAGTAATTGTGACCTAGGATAAGTAGTTGAACCTCTAGCTCTTTCTTTTCTTATATATAAAATGGAGTTAATAGACACACCTATTTCATAAAATTTCCATCAGAGCTGTTCCCTTATTAATGTTATTCATGTATGCTAATGGTTAAAAGGGGAATATTGAACAGAAAGTTTTCCCAAAATTATTTGTTCAGGGCTTACCCATTTCTGTTGATGTAACTCTAAAGAAATACTATTCACTATAATACCAGTTTTGAGATATTTGGTCATAAGAATATTTTGTTGCACATTTTGCTTGGCACAGTTATAATTTTGGTGATGCACTTACACTAGTAAATACATGATACTAACAACAAAAAAACAAAGTATATTAAGAATCTGTGGAATAGTCTCTCTCTGGTTTTGATGAAAATCGTTTTTAATTTCAAATCAACTTCCTAAAGATATACCAATATTTTATTTTTTAAGAGAAGGACAATGAGAGAGAGAAAGAGAGAATCAATTTTTACTGAGTTTTTCACATGGCTTTCGTTGCCCCGACACTTAGTTGTGTATGTGGGTGCTGGGGATTGAACCTGTGTACTTGCGCATGCCAGGCAAGCACCATAACCGTTGAGTCACCGCTCCTGCCCTATGCTGATATTTTTAAGTGATATTTTTAAGTCCTTAATTCTAAATTGTTAAAATTATTAAGACATATGAAAGCTAGCTTCCATTTTTTCTGTATTATATGTGACTCTGAATTTTATATGAAATCAGTATTTTGTCTATGATACTACTTTAATTTAGAAAGTGAAATTCACATATTTTTAAAGGCAGAATTCCATCCAGGTTTTTGCTTATCAATTCAGTAAGTATAATATGACTGTCTAGTATATGCCAAACATGAATACTTTTGGAGATATAATAATAAATTTTATAATAAATTGAACTCATTTTCTTTAGCACATGTAAGTAACAGTTCAATTAAGATTAAACACGACTGGGAGTTCACTGAGCCTGGGGTGAGATGGAGGCAGAAGCTGTTGAGTAGGGGAACATTCATTAGGACTGACCAGGCAGCCACACCCTCAGAGAACTAATCATTAGACCACAGAGGATGACTTTCAGGCATGAAATCCATAATCATTATCACTGTTGAGTTTTGGACTTGGTTGGGAGAAGTGATTCCTTTCTTCTTTCTATTTTCTCCCTAGGAGAAAAGGAATGTCAATTCCAAACATCCCAGCATTGCATTTCAAAAGCAGATAACTTGTTTAGTAGGTTCACAGGTCCATGGAGGAACAAAATTATTGCCCCAGAATAGATTCTCAGAGTCTCAGTCACACTCTCTTTCAATAAGAGTTGGACTTTTGGAGTTGATGTTATTTAGGTAATAATATTTTGAGGCTGGAATGGATTAAGACATTTGGGAATGTTGGAATGAGTGTACACGTGATGGACATGCATTTTGGGACCAGAAGGCAGACGCTACTAGTTTGGATAATATTCCTCCTAAAATTCGTATGCAACTGGAACTTCAGAATGAAACCATACCTGTAAATTGTCTTTGCAAGTAACATTATGAAGTTAATAAAATATACTGTATTAATGATTGGTATCCCTTACCATTGTTATGTAAATACATTCATGCTGGAAAGAAGACCATTTGAAAACTGAGACAAAAGTTAGAGTGATAATGCTATGAGCCAAGGAATGCCAAGGATTGCCAGCAGGCACGTGAAGCTAGGAAACAGCAAGGAAGATTCTTTTCTAGAATTTTCAGAGGAAGAGTAGCCCTGTCAGTGCTTTGATTTCAGATTTTTAGCCTCCAGATGTGAGAGAGAATAATTTCTATAGTTTTAAGTCACCCATTTTATAGTTATTTGTTACAGCATCCCTAAAAAACCAGTGAAGTTTCTTATCAGGGTAAATATTTTGAGATATTTTGATTGACATCAAAGTAGATAGTTATTACAGGGGTTGATGGAGAGCTAGAATTAATTTTCTTAGTTTGGTTGGCTAAACAGATGGAAATAGGACTGTCTTCTGAGATTAGATGTAATAATTCTTTTTTTAAGAGAAAGAGTTAATTTTTATTTTTTTCATCTGATTTTTTTATTTTCCCCACTTAGTTGTATATGTAGTGCTGGGGATTGAAGCTGGATCCTTGTGGATGCCAAGCAAGCACTTTACCACTGAGCCGCTTCTCTAGCCCCAGTTAGTGATAATATTAATTAGGATCTTTCCAATGTAAAGCTAAAAGTTTGACTTTCACATGTTGCATATTTTATGTTATTGGTATGTAAAAATATTCAACAAGTTAAAAATTAAATAATGTCAACAATTTATTGAGAAGACTATAATATATGTGTTTATGTGTCCATGTTTCTCCGTATTTGATGATTGAAGGTAGTATAGCTTTCTAAATACTACGTGAAAAAATAAAATGACTGATAATGATTGTCAAAGAATATTGCACTTATGGTACACCAGAGTTGTAAATGAGTCAATAGTTGATGATAATTTTTCTTTGAATTATTGTTTTTGGTGTAGATGAATTTACTTTATCAGTATCTAGAAATTCATTTGATTTACAAAATATTTATTTTGGGCACACTGCCAGGTATGGGTGCACAAGAATGAACCAAAGAGGTTTCATGGAGCATGCAGGTCAGGGAAAAGGAGACAATCCATATAATTTAGAAACACACATAAAATAGGAATTTCTACACAGACTGCAGGAACGGAGAAGAACAAGTAAGAGTTCACATTCAATTCAGGGGTCACAGAACAGCTCTTTTTGCAGACAGACAGCTTTTAACTGAAGGCTGAAGTGTTAATAGGTACTGAACATAGAAAGAAAAAGGCAGGGGGTCAACATTCTGATGGAAAAAAAAAAAGCACCGCTGCAAAGAGTCTGAGCCACGACTTAATTTCTAAATGCATCAAGGGAAAAGAATATATGGATGTTAAAAATAATAAAAGCTAATGTCAAAAACTATAAAAGATAAAATCTTCTTTAGAATATTTTCAATTTTCAAACAGAATGTCCTTCTGTCTCTTGGTGAGTGAGTCTGAGAGCAAACAGAACTGGTTTCCTTTGCCATCTCATCATCCACCAGTAATCCTCACTGAAAATTAAATGGCATGGTAAGAAGAGCAAGCTGAGCCAGCATGCCAGTGTCCTTTGTTGGAATATAACACCACAGAAGGAAACGTGTAAAGAATGGATGACAGCAGGACACCTTAGCAGCTGTGATGTATTGGGCAATTGCAGGACGGCCTCAAAGATTCCAGGAGAAATATTGTGGATGCCCAAAGAGTTCTAACTGGAAACAATGGGAGACAACAGCCTTTCATGAATCACCCTGGTGTGGAAGTCAGCACAGAGGGAGATTTCGACTGTGTGCAAAATAAAAAGGCAAAGAAAGGGGTAGTATTATGTTTTGTCAATAGCGCTTATAGCAGCAAGCTGACAAATATTATTTATTTTTTTTTCTTGTTGGAGTTTTAAGTCAATCTAATACAAAGAGCTTTTGCACAGCAAAGGAGTAAAACCTACAAAAGGAAAAGGTAACCTGTGGACTGGAAAGATATTTGCAAATCACATATCTGACAATCTATGTCCAAAATTTACAAAGAACGCTCAGAACTTAATAGCAAAAAACAAATAGCCCAATTAAAAAGTATGCAATAGACCTGAACAGGCATTTCCCCAAAAGATACAAAAATATGGTCAAAAGATACAGGAAAACACACTCAATCAACATCATTTATCAAGGAAATACTAATTAAAATCACAATATGATATCATAATCTCACACCTGTTACTATGGCTTTTATAAAAAAAGATAAGAGATAACAAATGTTTGTGAGGATATAGAATGAAAGGAATTTTGGTACCCTACTGGTGGGGACGTAAATTGGTACAGCCATTATGGAAAATAGCATGAAGCATCCTAAAGAAATTAAAAAACAAAAACAACTATCATAGGACCCAACTAGGCTTTTGAGTTTTTAAACAAAAGAGATAAAATGACCACCTTGTACAGATACCTCTGAACCCATGTTTGTGTGTGTATATGTGTATCAGTTGAAGGGATTACTGATTGTGTTAGTCAGATTATTTTTTCTATTGTGATCAAAACCTGACAACTATAATTTTAGGAAGAAAGAGTTTATTTGGGACTCATGGTTTCAGAGGTCTTAGTCCGTAGATGACTGGCTCCATTGCTCTGGACCTGAGAGGAGGCAGAACATCATGGTGCAAGAGTGTGGTGGAGGCAGGAAAAAAGTTAGAACATGCAGCCAAGAAGCAGAGAGAGTTTGTTTTCCCCATGGACAAAATATGAACCCTAAGGGCATGTTCTCATCCATCCATTTCCTTAAGGCACACCCTACAACTCTACAGTTACCACTCAGTAATTCCCTATGAGTGGATTAATACACTGATTGGGTTAAGGATCCTATAACCCAATTATTTTGCCTCTAAACTATCTTGCATTGTCTCAGACATGAGCTGTGGGGGATATGAATATCTAAACCATCATACTGTTGGATCAGAATCAGTCTTCAAGAGATAAAGAGACTAAAGGGCTCTCTGTTTCTTTGAGAGCTCGTGTGTATGTGTCTGTGTGTTCATATATATATATTCACTGTTATCATACCTAAGCACATGTCTGCACATATACACATGCACAGAGAGAGAATATTATTCTACCTTAAAAAAGATCTTACCATTTACCAACACACAAATGGACCTGGAAGACATCACATTAAATGAAATAAAACAGAATAGCATTGCATTATCTCATTATTTCATAATTCATTTCATTAGCTCACTGATCTGTGGAAGCAACAACAGAAAAGGTTAAATACACTGAAAGAGAGCAAAATAGCATATATTATGGGCGAATTGGAGAAGGAAGTGGAGAGATGGAGGTCAAAGGATACATAATAGCAGATATCTAGAAGAAACAAAGGCAGAGGTCTAAGGTATAACATGGAGACTATAGTTAGAACAATCACACTGTTAGGGACTTTATTTATTTGTTTAAAGAGAGAGTGAGAGAGAGAAAAAGAGAAGCAATTTTATTTATTTTTCATCTGACCTTGGTTTCTCTGACACTTAATTGTGTATGTGGTGCTGGAGTTTGAACCCTGGTCCTTGGGAAAGACAGGAAAGCACTCCAACTGCTGAACCATTACTCCAGCCCTGAGACTTTTGTTTAAAAAAGTAGATTTTAGTTGCTCATTACAACATAGAGAAGGAAAGAGACCATGGAAGATGATACGTATAATAACCTGATTCTCTATAGATCCATTTTACTTACTAGTAATATATATCCTATAATATGTATAAACTTCAAATATACAAAATTACAGTAGGTTCTTCAAATGGTGTGTGGTACTTCTCACACAGCAATCAGTACCTAAGGATGCCTACTAAGTACCAAGTATATTTCTAGCTATGATAATCATCTTTAAATAAAACAAGTATTCCTGTCCTCATTGCAACATTCATTCTAGCCAGAAAGATAGCAAACAAGGCCTAAAACAATTATGATGGTACAGAATAGTAAGAGGATCCGAGAGTTTTACAGAGTCACTGCACAGTGTATCATTAAAGGCTCTTGCCCTTCATGCTGATTCAGATCCTGGAGGTTACCCAAGGGAATAGCTGAGGATACTGAAAGAGCAAGGATGGCAACAGTGAGGTGGGGCAACTGAGCAAGAGCCAGAGAGCACTAACATTCAGGAGAAGGTCGGACAGAAAGGTAACAGGAATGGAAAAGGCACCGTCTTTTTTAAATTTTATTTTGAAATAAATTGAGATTTGCAATGTAAGAAAGAGCACAGTATACCCATTTACTCTTCAGTAGACTTTCCTCAACTGTATCACCCATAAAACCGTTGTACATCAACAAGGCAAGGGAACTGAGTTGTTGTAGTAAAACAAATTAAACTAGAGACAAATTATGAGATATTCTCCATGCATTCACTTTAATTTTTTTTAAGAGACAGAGGGACAGTGAGAGAGAGAGAGAGAGAGAAAAGGAATGGGAATCAATTTTATCTAGTTTTTCATGTGACTTTCAATGCTCCAACACTTCACTGTGTACGTGGTGCTGGCGTTTGAATCTGAGTCCTGGTGCATGCCAGGCAAGCACCAGAACTGCTGAGCCACCACTCCAGCCCCCAGGCATTCACTTTTGATTGTTGATATTTTGTGTGAAGTTTTGGCTTTGTATGCCCATAAAGATTTGTATAAACATAAACACCACTATCATTAAAGCACAGAACTGTTTACTCCCTAAAATCTTTCCTGTCATTATCACTTTCACACCCCATTTCTCAACCCCTGACAAGCACCCAACATTACTTTTCACTTTGACTTTATTTTTCAATGACAGGGGTCTTCTTTGGAAGGTTTTAAGATCCAAATGACATGATGTGTTAGATTTTATACACATACACAAACACATTCACACATACACCCATCTATGTATGTATATATATATATATATTTATATTTATATATATATATATAACATATGATGTAGTTACAAACAAATAGTTCTGTCAATAAGTTAGCATTTATTATATATTTGTTATTTATACACTGTCATTATATAATACTCATATGCACATACACTTTTAATATAAATGTATGTATGTATGTAAATCTGTAAGATTTCTTTTGTACCTAAAAACTTCAACTTGAGATTGGCAAAGGTGCAGCTCCTTTGCATGCATGAGACCCTGAATTTGACCCCCAACACTATAAAAATTAAAAAGTTCAAATTTATAGAATATTGAAAGAATAATAAAATATGTGTATATATATTAATACCTATTTTCAAATATATTTCCTTTTTGTTTCATGTTTTTATATTGATACTGTAGATACATTTTCTGTGTTTCTCTTTTGATGGGTCATTTGAAAACAATTTGCATATATCATGACAACTAAATGCATATGTAATCTAAGAACAAGAGTATTTTCATATGTGCAGCGTTACCACATCTAAAAGTGATAATGATACTGTGTTATCTAATAGTGGCACAAATTTTTCTAATTCTCTTAAAAATATTCTGTATGATTTTATTTTTAAATTCCAATAGGTAACACATATCTCAGTTGAGATTCTGTCTTCTCTATTTCTAACAAGTATCTCTGCTTCCCTACTTCTGTAGGAGCAATAGACTAGTCACCTCTGTAATGTCAATCTGGATGGATTTCTCTAATTATTTTCTCATGATTAACATTAAGTTGGACATTTTTTCAAAAATGTGAAATGAAGAATTAACATACTGCATACCACATCACTTCATGAGACATATGACGATTTGCCTCATGAATGATGCTAAACTTGTTAAAGAAGTTAAGGTAGTGTTCACTGGATCTCCTCCTATACAAATAATTTTTCATTTGTAAATAACTTCAGAAAAACTCTCTGGAGTGATTCTGATTCCATGTGCACATTCTGTTTCTCCCCACTTTTCAACTATCGATTTTGGTGAAGCTTAGCTTGATTAAATATTACATGGGTTGATGAAACATAGTATATTTACCAAATAACTTTTGGTAAAGATGGGCTTTTCTCATCTCATTCTCACTGTCTTTTGTTCAGTATCAGTATGGACTCAAGGATTTTTTATAATGTTGATATTATTATTAATCTTATGCTAGTTATTATTTTTATTACTACTGAGCATGTTACATTTTTTCTGTCATTTTTCTTTTGTTAGTTGCATTCTAAATTTGGCCACAGGAGCCGGTTCAATTCCATTTGCCTTTGCTATGTTTCACTGGTCTTTGAATATCATCTGGCTATTGAACAATCAGATACTCAAACATCACCTTGAGCTTTCTCTGTTCTAGATATGTAATCAACTCTTTCTCTCAAAGTCCCGGGTTCCTCTTGTGGGGAGCAGTAGGGACACTTGATTACTGCTTTGAGACAGGGACAAGGGAGGAATGCATAGGGTGGAAGCAGAAAGATGAGTCAGGAAGCCACTGCATGCACAAGACTCTGGAGGCTCATGGGAACTGTTGGTATAATTCCATATAGAGGGAAGTGGTTAGATTTTTTAATATTGTAAAGGTAGAATCCTTCATGGATTGGATGTGGAATCAAACAGAGAAGGTGTTTGGTCTGAGCAACCAGAAGTATGAAATTGATATGGAGGGTCATGGGGTAGATTCAATATTTCAGTGTAGTGTGTACTCAGATTTGCTTTTCAAGGCATTTGAAGTCACTGAAACACAGTGAAATGATGTAACATTTGAGCTCTACATTTCTATGTTCAGTATCACATGCATACAAAATACACAGTTTGAACGGTGAACTGCTTAATATTTATAATCTCTGTCAGTAAAAAAAGCACAATTAGATTGTGAAAATAACTCATCTATCAACAGAATCCTCATTTTTTTTCTTTGAGGGGATTGTCTTATATATATTTCGATTCTTAGAGATTTAGATTTGTTGCCACCTGATATAACATCATTTACTCTGAGTGATCCCAACTTTTTTTTTGTTTTTGTTTTTTTGTATTGAGGATTGAACCCAGGAGAGCTTTACCACTGAGCCACATCCCCAACCTTTTTATTTTTTATTTTGAGGAAGGATCTTGCCAGATTGCTGAGGGTCTCACTAAATTGCTGCGGCTAGCCTTGAATTTAGCCTCCTGAGTTGCTCAGATTATAGGTGTTGCCATTGTACCTGAGAATGACCCCACTATTTTACAATAGATTTCTATAAAAGAGAAAGACAAAATATTAAAAAGCAATAAAATAGAGCAAAAATAATTGCTCAGCATTTCCTATTAAATGAGATTTGTGTTAGGGTTCTTAGCAAAACTCTATATTTAAAAGTCAAACAATGAAAAGAAATTCCTTTAGCTCCAATTGAATACATTTGGAGAAGTCCTTAGAAGACTAGATCATAGAATTTTACGTAAAGCAGAGTTGAACAAACTTTTCTGTATGAAACAGGTAGTGAATATTGTGGGCTTCACAGCCAACATGGCCTTTGTTACAAATATGGTCCTTGTAGTGTGAGAATAGTCAGGGAAATATAAACAAATTAACATGCCTGTGTTTCAACAGATTTGTATTTACAAAAACTTGTGGCAGGTAAAATTTAGCCTGCTGGTCATAGATTCCCAAGCACTAATTTAAGGACAGTCTCAAATAATCAGAATTGATATGTGACAATTGTGGCTCTAGTGTAGCATATAGTTGAAGTAAGAATGCTACTTTAGAGTGACAAAAAGAAAACAGTCTATCTTTGATAATGAAATATAAAAAGATAAATATATTACCAAAGACTTTTCTCTTAAAAGTATTTATGAAATTAATTTTCAAAGTATCTGCTAATATGTAAGAACTTCCTAAAAATCTGAATACTGCATAGAAGTTATTTTACATAGACACTTACTATGCAAAGATTATGTTTTATTTAATTTCTTTAATTTCCTTTCTGGAAATTCTTTAATAAGTCACTTGTTTAGATCTTAGAATGTGTTTTTCCTTTAATGGTGTTATAACCAAAAATTTTAAGAAAAGCCCACAAATATGTTTTGCTGTTATGCTCTTCAGCTACTAAACAACGTTAATGGGGTAGAGACCTGGTTTAATTAGGAAATTGTCTCATGAATACAAACACCAAGTACAAAGTAGGAAAATCTCCTTCCTATCTTATCATTCTCTTCCCACCTTTACATATGCCTTCCCTACATGAAACCATATTATTGTTTTAGAAATGAGATGTCTTGCCTAGTCTAATGGGTATTAAAACCTCCAGATTTCCTGGCCATTAGTATTTAAAAGGACCATTTATAAATGGGACATTCACACTTTGAAAGGTGGCCTTAGTTTATTAAATGATATCTATATGTTGGTTCTTAAAAACATTTTGCTTTACTAATACAGAATTTAAGCAATATTTAGGAAATTTTAAACTTTCATAACAAACAATTTCAACATTCACTAAATATACAATTATGAGTAGATTTAGAATTATACTACCTGTCCCCTTATTTTTATTTATTTTTTTATTTATTATTAGATGATATAGAGTTACAATTGAGGGGGAAACATTATCAAATATTCCAGAACAAATGAATATATACTTAGTTATCTAGGGCTAATGCCATGTCATGGATGCCCAGCTTAGGTTCCCCATGTTGCTGATTCCCCCAGAAGAACCGCTGAGTTAAATGGATATCTCATGGAGGTCAGAGATCACCTTCTGAGATGATTCCCCTATATTTGCATCCTCCAGTCTCCTAGGTGATTTTCCTAAGCCCTCCCCCAATTCCCCAGATATCCCCTTATTTAGAGGAAACAATACTAATTACAAAACTGAATATGAGAAGATAATTCTCTGTTTGATCATGGCAGAGAAAAGTGTTTTTAGGTATACATTATTATTTGCTGATCTTAGTTTTTAACTAAGTAAAGAAATTTCCAGGTTTAGTTCTAAAACATTTAAAAAGGAGCTTACAGAACATTGTATTGTTATCAAGTAAGACTGTCTAAATAATAATTAAACACACAGTTTTGGAATGGAAAATATATGAATTCATAAGGTTAAAATAGAAACTGAAAATACTGTTTGTAATTTTCTAGAATAATTTTCTATCAAATTGTAGGAATCAATGGTCAAAGGAATGGTCATATTTGGTATTGCTTATGAGAATGCTAATTAATATGTTAAAGTTATCTTTCCTGTGATTTTCTTTTTATAATGAGAAAGGGGGAGAGTGAAAGAATGTGAGAGAGAGAAAGAATGGATTTTATTTTTTCATCTGATCTTTGTTTCTCTAACATTTAGTTGTGTACCTGGTGCTGGGGTTTGAACCCTGGTCTTTGTTCAAGCCAGGCAACCGCTTTAACCACTGAGCCACCACACCAGCCCCTCTTTCCTATGATATTTAACCCTAAAATTTATAGCATGTTTAAAATATGGAAAGGAAGCAAGTGTTTCAACTCCTATAAGGACCAAAATGCAAAAGCATGCTATGATCACATCAGGTATTTCTACTAGTGGTACAAAAATGTCTTCCTATGATATTGCTCTTTCAAATAAACTAATCAAAAATATAATTTTAAATCAGATTTTAGTCTCAATTTTCAGGTATTTTAAATTAAAAACTTCCCTGTCAATTCATTAAATTCAGTCTTGAAGTCAATATGAAATTAAATTGATACTTAAGAAAATTTATAGACAGTGAATCACTAAATTATTCCTGCTTTATACATAATGCTTCAAAGTTTACATTTTTAGAAGAGAGTGACAACTGATGTCTACTTCCTGAGAAAGTATTCCTTTAATAATAATAATAATATACAGGGCTGGAGTGGTGGCTCAGCAGTTACAGCACTTGCCTGGCAGGTGCGAGTGTGTAGGTTCTGACCCCAGCACCATGCACAGGACCAGGTCTCAGAGCAAAGAGGGCCAGGTGAAGGACTAGACAAAACTGATTCATTCTCTCTCTCTCTCTCTCTCTGTCCCTCTCTCTTTAAAAAAAAATAATATATATGCACACACATCTATGCACACACTTTAAAGATCAAACTATAATACATGTTCATAGATGCTAAGGAAATGGTGGAGTATTTTAATGATTAAAGGCTACAGTACAGTAAGCCAGGCACAGTTTTGAGAACTTTCCTTCTTTAACTTTAAAAGAAAATGTAAAATTGATGTAGGGAGGAAGGCATAGTGTTAGTGTGAATTTTGTGTATCTTTCAATCTCATAAACTCATTCTTTTCAAGAAAAATTAGAAGAGTTCCCCAAATATAAACCTATTGTATGTATTGTATCCACCTTAGTCATGTGCTTGAGGGATTTCATCCCTCAAGTGAGGTATACTTACTTAATCATTGGAAAAATAAGGAAGGGATAAAATACTATAATTTATAGTGATTAACAGGGAAAACTTGCTTTTAAAAAAAACATAAGGTTATAAATCCTACTGGGATCAAAAGTATCATTTGCAGAACTCTTTGAACCAGAGTTTCACCTCTCCACTTGTCAATGCATAAATCTTTTTCGATTGCTTGGAATAACTAAATGACATCTAGCAATGAGGAATGACTAAGTTGGGAGCAGGGAAGGCAAAGTAAGTTTCAGGTTAGCTAATTAGAGGAACTGAATACAAGCAATGTTTTACCAAAACTATTTTGTTCTTTTATAATACTGTAATATATAAAAGCAAATATATACATACATGTAAAATCACATTGTCTTAAAGATTATGCATAAAAAGCCTTAATGATTAATGAGTAGCTCTCTGCATAACATGCTATATTTGCTGCTGACATCTACTAAACTAAGAACATGGCAATTTTGAACAATACTGAAAAATATGGGCATAAATTCAATGTTTCATAATTGTTAGGGACTTTGAAAAGATCTGAAAAAGAAAAAAATGTTGAAGAAATAACTGGTAAATGGTATATAGATTTTTAAAAATAAATGCATTTTGCATCTGTACTTTGCTTAAGGATTTTTTTCTAAAACAAATAGCCAAAAATATAAAATATATCTTTCTTCTGGAATTTAGTTTAGCATAATACAGTTAAGTATGGTCCAAACCAGTTCTGGAATTCAACATTTCTTAAAGAACTCAATAAAACATTAATTATCATTGCTCTTGGCAAGCATATATGGAAATTTGAAAAGGGTTTGTAGTATGAGAAATATATGGAATCACATTTACTGTGCAAATATTTCATATTTCTCTTTAAAAGAAATGTTTCTATAACTCTAACATGTTTTTCCTCCATAATTCATTATTCCTGAATAGGAGATCTTATATAAACATAGACTTGATATAAATTTCATGAATTTCTCTTTCTCTTATGCTATATATGCCATGATTAGTTTTATTTATATATGTTCCATTCAACAAGTTAAACAAAACTAAATAATGCAGTTATAATGACCATATATGACTTATTAAAATTGAGATACCCTGATTCTTGGAATGGTAGAATATCTCATTATATGGTTTATTACATACAACATATAGCTATAATATCAATTGATTTGCACAGTTTTATACATGCACCATTTCTAGGCACATACCTTGGAGTATGGTCAGGTATGACAACTGGCTAAATTCTTTGTAAGACAAATTAACAAAAATTCAAATGGTTATGAAACAAAAATCGTATCTGGATTTGTACTTGATTACTTGATATATTTTATCTTAGTCATGTGAAAATTTAGGGAGCATTGACTTACTAATCAGAATGATTTGTGTTCTCATCAGAGTTGTACATATTCCACATTATATTATGTGGGAGAAACTGCTTAATGTCTTGAAATACAGTTTCTATCTCTTGATTAGATTAATATCACCTACCTTCAGGGTTGAGGTGCTATGTAAACCATATCTAACCCATAATATTCCTCCATAAATTTTCATAACCTTCATCATATATCATTTTCAATGTTTATGTATGATAAATTCATTTGGCCCAGCATTGTTACTGTGACTGAAACATTTATCACTTTCTGTAAGGTATTTTATTAAACACCTTCTTAACAGAAATAACCACAATTTATTAGGAAGATTTTTTTAAATCCTGAAAAGAAGTGTTTTTCCAAGGAGTTTGATTTTTTTATTCAACAGAGTTTTTATCTTGTTTTTCCTGTTTTATTTTGTTTATTCTGAAAGGATCTGACTTAAACAAAATACAGTAGTCAGTTTGACAGAAGTATGTCCAGAACTTTCAATACTGAATTTCTCAAGATTTCCAACTTTTCAAGAGCAACACCATCATACATGACTCTATTTGCCTAACTACTTTGATAGAAGGCTGAAACTTTTGCTTTATAATTCCAGACAACTAATTCTACATGTAATGTTGCTAGCAGTTCCATGAAAGATTATTAAAGTCTGCTAACTACGCATGCTCATGAGAAGACTTGCAGAGCTTACTTGAATTAACATACCTGATCCTTGTCAAGTTTGCAGTCTTAGAGAAACATGTCAAGTATTCATGGGGGTAAAAATTTTCCAAGTTTTAGGAGTTGTAGTACCAGTCAAGGCTTCATATGGAATTGGTATTAGAGTTAAAATATTGAGAAAAAAAACATGGCAGGAGGATTTCTTTTTCTTTTTTTTTTTAATTGAATGGCCATTGAAAAGAAAGGAATTAGTTGAAACAGGACTAATCAATGTACAGTGATGAGGTAATCTTTTAAAGATTGTTAAGTCTTTACAGGAAATCCTAAAGTAATCAGTATATCCACCTTGGTAAACTCAGAGGGACTTCCAGTTTGGGTTAAGTACCATTTACCCTTCAGGTCTACAGGTTGGATTCAACCAACTTGAACCAAACATATTTGAAAAACCAAACACTACATCTTTACTGAATACCAACAGATTTTTCTTTTCATCATTCCCTAAGAAACAGAGTGTGGCAACTATTTATATATTACCTGGATTTTATTAGATATTGTAAGTAATCTGCAGATAATTTAAAGAATACAGAAGGATGTATACAGATAATATTTCACAGCAGGTGCAACTTCCCTGAAATAGAAGTACAGCAACAACCTAGCACTGAACAAAAAAGTAGGCAGAGTCTACATCTAAACAGCTGGCTGATCCAAAGCTAAGAATTTTGAAGGCAATTGTATTGGAAAAGAAACCCCCAAACTTATCCAAAAGCAGAATGTCACAGTTCAACACTGAGAGCGTTAGAGCAATTAAAGTACAAACAGGAAACTGGGAAGTGAGATGATAAAGTTGGTCAATCCAGGGCCACTCATAGCATATATGATCCTATAAAATAATGAGCAAGGATAAAAAACAGTGTCTTTCAACTATAATAATTAAGCACAGTTGTTTCAACAATGGAAGGTCTCCATGTCAAGGACAATAAACAGATGAAGAAGACACACAATTTTTAACATCCCCACATCAAAGGGTATTGGTCATTTGCACTCCCAGCTCATTGGTAAGAACTACTCTGTTGCCCAAAATCTAGTTGCAAAAGACATTGAGAAATGTAGATGCAAATAGATTTTTGGTGAAGTTTGAAATACCTACAACATTAGAGCTAGCAAATAGGCTAACGAAGGTGCTTATTTCATGGTAGAAGAAAATTTATTTTCCCTGTTCAGTAGAATTTAATATATACCATATGTTTGATTTGTGCACATGATTTCTCATTCTTCCTTTTAAAAACCAAGAAATTCTGCAAAAGCAAATTGGTTCTTACTCAAATTTGCACTTTCATCAGAAGGGTTATCTAGAAAGACAATCTCTGTTCTTCTGGATATATTCTCAAGAATTGCTATAACCAAATTATTACCAGTCCCCAGTGATCCAACTACAGGGGACTCTACAACAATGCATCCTGAAACACAAACTACCTATGGATTTCCTGGAATGTGAGGTTATGTACATTTTCCTTATTTTTATGCCAATTCATCTAAGTCTATCTATTATTTTATCCAAATACATTATAGATGCTAAATAAGTTTAAAGAATTTGCAAAGAAATTAAAATGATGTCAAGGTACTGGCAATTAGAAATGCATGTCGGCACTTGGAGAAACAGTCACATAGACATATACTGTGGGGATTAGAAAAGGATAGGGGTAATAAATCACTGATATGTGGCAAGGCAGATTTTCTAGAATGAGTCTGGTGGTCAGTAGAGCACTCGTTGCAGAGAGATGAGGGAAGAAGAGAATAAGAAGTTTGGGAGTCCTATGCTATGAGCTCCAAAAACATTATTTTCATACAATACCTCAAGCAAAAATGAACAGAAATTTTATGGTGAAAATGTGCAGGCAGAGATTTTACAAATCATCAAGGAAATTATTAAACTTTCTTATTAGTTTATATTGAGGAATAAGATAAATAGTAAGGTAACTTGCAAAGTTTAGTTTAGTTTAGTTTTGTATTAATTGGGAAGACATAGGATCTCACCAACAAAGAGAACACACAGAGAGAATAAAAGTTAAGGAACATAAAAAATATACAAAAGACAACAAATAGTTGTAAATTCCTTTAAGCATCTGTATTCCCCATTACATTAGCACTACAAACAATGTCCTCTGTCTAAAAATTGAGCTATTTCTATTTTTCCAAAGAAGATCATAAATCTACATGTCAATCATCTTTTACACTGAAATTTATACTCAAATTTCTAATTTGCTTTGCTATGGCTTGGGTAAGGTTTGTCTTCACGAAAACTTCAGCTGAAGTTCAACTGCCAATGTAACAGTATTGAGAGGTGTTTGGGTCAAAGAGATTCTGCCTTCAAAAAGAGTTAATGTACTTACCATAAGAATGGGTGGTTATCCTGGGAGTGGGTTGTTGCAAAGCACTTGGCTCTTTTTGTATCCCTTCTCTTCTCCGTGTTTCCTATTTCCCACCAAGAGTTGAAGCAGCATGAGGGCTTCACGAATGTGGCCACTCAAACTTGAACATTCCTACTTCTAGAACCGTAAGCCAAAATAAACCTTTTTCCTTTATAAATTAACCAATTTCAGTTACAGCAATGGAAAATGGACCGAGAGGGTTTAATATTTACACTTAGATATCCCACAACGATTACCAACACAAAATGCCCCAAACTGAACCCAGTGTTCTTTGGAGTTTTGCTTCTTCCCTATATGTTCTATTTTCTCTTATCAGAAAAGTACATCACTTAAACCTGTTCATGTAAATCATCTCCTATGTACTTTTTGGTCTGATACTTTCTAATTTTATAAAACTGATCTAGATAAGGCTTTCAACATTTCTTGGATTGATGACTGTAATAGCTAGCTGCATTTTTTGTTTCTGATTTTTCTTACACTACATTACTATGCGTCAGTGATTTGCTTTAATACCTTGAAGACAACTCCTAAACACATTGTTCTCCCTAAATGCATCTCACTACATACACAAAATTAAAGCTCCTGGGATGGTATATGAAATACTAAACCAGTCCCTTGCCTCTTTCTCACATAACATTTTTCACTACTGTACCCCTTACATTTTAAGTTTCAGAACTGCTAAATACTTTTCATTTTTGCTTATCTTGTACTTTAACATCAGAACTTTATCATGAGCTCATTTTATTTAAGTTTCTTTTATATGGTCTCACATTGTGTGTTTCTGATTATCTCCTCTGAGCTCTTCAAATTCAACCTTATTGTCTCTTTAGAATTATCCTCTTTCTGCTTAGCTTGGGCAGTCTTTTCCAGGCTTGGATAATAGTGTTCACTTTTCTTATTGTTCTATAACTCCTAAACTGGGAACTTTTTGAGTATAGTGACTTGGTCTTATCTATCTTTGCAATTATCCCCAGTATCTAGAAAAGTGCTGACATACAATAGATGCTCAATTAATGTTTCTTGAGTGATACTGAATACTTTTATTCAAGAATTAACAAATATCACCAGCTCTACATCCCATATGCTAAAACTTCTTCTTGAATATGAACTACATTGTGTGTGTGTGTGTGTGTTTGTGTGTGTGTATTCTCACAGCATGCATCAACATATAGTCATGGAACAAGACCTTCAAGGAAAAAAAAATCCACTTTCCAAAGAATATTAAACTAACTTTTCTTTCTGACTAATACAAAGGATATAAGAGACAAAATAAACAGGATATTCAACAAGGAAAATGTTAGTAATGAATGGCATACTTCTTATCACAATTCATATTTCAGTTTCTTAGCTGCAATACAAATTTTTGTCAAGAAAAGTGAATGAAAGTGTGTTTTATCTAAAGGGCAGGGTAGCAATTGTAGTCTAGTAGATTCACACATCATATAATTGAGCTGCCATTGCCCATGGAAATGATGGTAACTTCATTGTGTTCCCTGTAAACTCTTTGACACAACCTAGTGGGAGAGTAAAAGAACTAAGCCAACAGGAGGCCCACCCTTATTCAATAGAAGATTATGACACAGACGGCTATTCCTGTGCCACATTAAAGCCATATGGGAGCCATCAATATGCTACTCTGTCTTCCAAAGTTTAAAATAGCTCTTTACACTTCAAAATTTTTCATTAGATAGTGCAAAAATTCAACTTCATGCCCAATTTTTTAAATATTAATGCATATTGTATAAACAGTTCTTAACAGAATTTCATGAATTGTAAGAATTTATTTTACACATTTCAAAAAGGATTTAAGATTTTGCATGTCTAAAACATTATTTCTCCCATCTTGAATAAAAAACAAAATTCAGAATTTCATTAGTGCATTGAAAGTATAATGTTTTTCAGGCATGTTGCAATATTCAGAATCACATGGTTTAAAATGCAGAAGATAGCAAAATTGGAACAATTTCTTATATCAAGTGAGAAAAATATGTCACTGTCTCAAAGGCTTTCCTTTGAAGACTCAACATTTCTATGGTTTAAATTGAGCATAGCAGAGTCACACAACAGGAGAAAAAAGCAGAGGGGTAGTGGGATTTCAGTCAAAGACTTGCCTGTGCCCAACTGTGGATCTAATTTATTCTCCTGAGATTCTCCATGGTGGTATTCCTAAATGATCTTATGCCCTGTAAGGTTTTTAGTAACCTTATTATGATCTTACTTTTATAGCAAGGCAAGGAATGAGAAAAGCTTGTACAATTTGACCCACTTCCCTAAAGTCTTTTTAACCTGAAGTAAAATCCATTTAACCTGCCAAGGCAAGCACTCTGATAACAATAGCTGTCAGCTGGATAGCCCATGAGGTACACAGCCTCATACCAACTCCGGATGATTCTGAAACATCAAATTTAATTCACACGTCAGAGAAGGTGTTGCAGATTAATCTTGCCATTGCAACAAGATTGTTCACAATTATGGGAGGGAACTAAATTTTTATATTTGTTCTTCCTTCCCAGAACAATCAATGGAGAGGACCTTTTAATTTCTTTCTTCTTTCATAAAATCAATATGAAAATAATCCCTTTGGTGGTACATGTTATTTTTCATGTTTATAACATCAACCAATTATAAGATACATAAAGCTGCTTTACAAAGGTTGATTAACATATAGATTTAAAAATAGCATAATTTTAATTTAAGATTATTAATTATGAAATAATTCAAAAGAAAAATAAAGCACTGCTATATCTTACTCTACTCTTTTTCCTTTAAATATTCTTTAGATAAGTATCTACCTAGATATTATAAAATGAGAGAATTTATTAATATTACACTTTATTGATATATTAAATGTATCTATAAAATATATTAAATGTATCTAGGATATATATATATATATGATACATATATATATATATATATATATATAGGATATATAATTTGATTGGAAACCAGCTTTGAAGAATCAACCTAGGTTTAAAATTAGTATTTTATTGCACTAAAGCACAACTTAAACTTTTTCTGAAGTGGAGTAACATAATTTTGTTTACTGACCCATCAGTGTAAGACTTAGTCTTAACATTTAATTCTGCTTGATGACCTCTTTAATTTATCACTAGAGAGAAAAAGAAATCAATTTATTAAATCATTATAGGAAATATTTAGTTTGTTTGTTGGTACACATTTTGTCTTACACTTATGTTTAAAAAGCAAACTTCAGAGGGCTGGAGCAGTGGCTTAGCAGTGTGAGAAAACAGGTTTAAACCCCAGCACCAGATATACAAAGAAGTATTGGAGCATTGAAAACCAGACGAAAAACTAAAGTTGATTTTCTCTCTTCCTCTCCCTCTCTCTTTCTTTTTTAAAGACAAACTTCATAAAGAAATACATTACTATATTTTTCTTGCTGTGTTCTAAGGCATGATATTTTAAATAGGAAAAAGAAAAGAAAAAGTGTGCATTGCATTCTCTTGAAATCATGCAACCCATGTAGAGCGGTAGTAAAAGGAAAGCTGGCAGATAAATCATTTAGATAACATTACATTTAAAATCGAGAAAATAATAGCAGTTTGCAAAAACAGTTGTAATTAAATGCATATATATGCATCTTCATAATATCTATGATAGAATAATGTTATGTTAAAATATAATTAACAACAAGTGCTAGATATTAGCAATGGTAGTAGTATTAATTAACAGATATTGGTAGTTTTAATAGAAGTAGAAATAGTAAAGGTATTATATTTGTTGTTGCTACTGGATGTAACAGGAATAATTTTTCAGAATTGCTAAAATATGTGAAATCACTATACCATAATAAATATTAACTGGGGAATGCATGGGTCAGGGGCAAATGCCTGTCTACTTTCAATTAACTAACATTTAGCTACAGGATGTCAACAATGATTGGGGGATTAACCCACCAGTATGTGGTATGAAAATTCCCACTAGATAAATGAAGTCATTTGGATTCTGAGTGAAATAGCTAATCAACTTTTCCCAGAGGAAAAAAGAAGAAATCAAAGAGGAAACATTAAAAATTACATTATTATCCAATGAGCTACTTTTTTTTTTTTTTAGCAAGGATCTAACCTAGGGGCACTTAATCACTGAGTCACATTCCCAGCCCTTTTTATTCTTTATTTTGAGACAGGGTCTCACTAAATTGCTTCGGGCTTTGCTAAATTGCTGTGACTGGCCTTGAATTTGTGATTCTCCTGCCCTAGCCACCAAAGCCACGGGGATTACAGATGTGTGCTACCACTCCTGATTTGTTATACAGGAACTTTTAAAAATTTATCTTTGTTTTAGTAGTTTAGATTAGATTAGGATGCTTGAAATTAAAAGATTGAATACTACATATAGGAAGGTACAAGGTATATAATGTGTTCTTTAGGAAAATATATTTTTTAAAAGAAAAAGATAAATTCTGTCTTTATAAAATAGATCTAATATTTTGTTTGACTTTCTTATGCCTGATTTTCAAGGAGCACTGTTTTAGATATTTTTGAATTTAAAACTTTAAAGTTTTGGTTCTCAGAACTTGTTCTCTAATATTGAAATCGATCTTTATAGCTTAAATATTTGGTACTTTATTTTCATTGA
>PVKS010010994.1:0-16321 GCA_004027875.1 Aplodontia rufa
GGAAGATTATTATGTTTTTAAATAGCAGGTTTTGTTTTTATGTGCTTTGTTTTCACAAGAAAGTGTAGAATTTCCATGTGTTTTTGCAAATGATGGATTGACCGGGGGAATATTTCTCCATAACACCATGCACCTTCCATTCTTCCAGTAGAATAACTCTTACTTTAGCACACCTTTTGTATCTCTGTGTCTTGTAAACTTCCCAGTCACCTTATGAAGGATGTTCTACTGCTTTTTCTATGTAACAGATGGAAATGTGGAAGCACATAAAGAGTTTCCTCATTCAAAGTCACAGAACTAGAAGATGGGGAACAGGGTTCAGATGTGACCAATGTGAGCTCAGCATGCCTCCCCACCTGACCACTCGAGGGTCTTGAGGTCTTTCTTGGTTTCACACCAAATGTTCTCCAAGAGAAAACTGCTGTTTGAAAATTCATTGTAATCCATATATCATTTCATTCCCCGGGTCCGAACAAGGCACTGTTTTGAGTATTACCTATCTGGAGAGCTGAATCCAAATATTATATTAATTGGTCCAGCCAATAAGGGAACGTTTGATAGATACTTTTTAGGAAAAAAAAATAACCTTTTTTTAAAAAAGATTTTGATTAAAAGAGCCCTTTCCATCTGTCAGAGAAGGATGACTATAGAGGTATTTGTCTTTCGCCCTGCAAGTGGAAGAAATAGATTTTGGAATGACACACCACTTAATTCTTAAGTGTCAGGGTAAGTAGGTCACTTTGTGCTGTTTATCATAATATTTGAAAAAGCTGGCATTGAAAAATGAGAAGTTGAATATTGAATGATTCTTTGTCCCAAGACTAGAAATGGACGACTGCGACAACCTTCTGAAATAGACAATAACTTTTTTATATGTTCTTTTACTCATTGTCTCCCTAGGATAAATTTCATTTTAATGGTCAATTGTGGCTTCATAAAAAGAGTAGTTGACTCTTTGTAGGTACACTGACTTCATTTATTTAAATGCTTTTCTAGATATACTTGTAAACACAGGAAGCCTCAACCTCCTTGCATTCTAGAAATAACACTTGGAGTGATGCAGAATGCTTTAGTAAGTAAAATGGATGAATGTTTAAAATCCTCCATCTATCTTTAAAGCTATTATACTGAAGAGAAAAATCCAATACCTTCCCTCTAGTAGTCAATAAAGAAAGAGGAACATCACAGATGAGTTCGATCCTCTCTAGGCTAATGGAAGGAAAGTACATGAACTAGAACTTCCCCTGGAGATGCAGGCACGGCACAGCGCCCAGTGGTATCCGGCAGCAGTTCTGAGCCAGTGCCCTCCTGCCTCAACGTACCAGGTCTGAACTATCTGATTTAATGACTTGATTACTAACCTGCATTTGCTAGCTAAACATTTTCTAAGGAATTTGAGGTAGCATGATCCCCAGAGCAAGCTGATTCATTAGTTGCAAATATAGCATGACATTTTAGCATCTGTGACTACAGAACCATCCAGCTCTTGATGACGGCCTCTGACCTGCAGGCATTAGCCACCTGCTCGGGTGCCCATGAAGGTCATCCCTGAGCCCAAGAAATGGCTCCTACCTGGGGGTTTCCTTGGGCAGCCCGTAAACTCCCATCATGTAGTTTCAGAAGCTTTGTACCACTGGAAACGTGGTATACATTCTAAACAGAGTAAAGTACTGTATCAATGCATGAGATTCAGGTCCATGAAAGATGTAAGAATTCAATTGTGGCACAGCCCTGACTGGAATGACTATGCAAAAAGAAAGGCGTAAAGCTCTCCAGGGGTCTCCCTTGGTAACTAATGAAAACTCTGGCTCACCTTTCCTTCCCCTCTCGCTCACATCCAGCCCACTTCCTTTAGACCTTTCTCTTCGTCACTGTTTCTTCTTGAACTTAATCACTTATGAAAAGCATTCTTACCACTTTCTTAATATATTCCCTGAAGTCATTCAGTTTGTGCTTAATTACTTATTACAGCTTACCTTTATAAATGTTCTCTCTTTATGATTTCCTCTGCCTTCATGTTCCTTTCTTCCTGCTTTTAAAATAGTAAATTTAATCTAGACAGTGAGAAAGTTTTCAGAGAATCCTAGAATTTATTGGAAGGGAGCTTAACATTATTCTACCACATTCTCCCACCCATTACAGGAGTTCCCTTTAAAATTTCCTGGACAGACAATAAGCCTGTCTCCTTTGCAGAAACCTTGTTTCTCAGATAAAAAGCTCACTACACACACACACATGCACACACACACACACACACAGCAGTTCCAATTGGGGATAGTTTTAATTGTTTGAAAAGTTGTTTATTCATCTGCAAATGACCTCTAAAATCTTGATGCCTGTTAGTATTTTCTCCAGTTCATTAAATAGAACAATGTCTAGCCAGGTGTGGTGGCACACACCTCTAATCTCAGGGAGCCAGGAGGCTGAGGCAGAAGGATCACAAGTTCCTTGCCAGCCTGAGCAACTCACCAAGACCTGTCTCAAAAAACTGATTAAGTGACACGACATGCCAAGTACTGTACTAGGGTCTTTTAAAAAAGGGACAGGGATTGTAGCTCAGTGGTAGAGGGCCAGTAACCAGAAAAAGAAAATAAGTAAAAATAACAAATTTTAATTTGCATTGCCCCTGGGAAGAAATGAGTGTTAGCATCATCCCATATCACAGGTTAGGAACTTAACGTTTAAAGAGATGATTATTTAAAGTTGCATGGTGGTAAACGGTGGAGCCAGGTTGGGAATTCATATTGCCTGACCCTAGAACCTCGTATGTGAACTTGCGCCAGCCCCTGCTCCTTATGGGCACAGTGTGCGTTTTTCATTAGGGTCTAGCCATGGAATCTTACTGCCTGTACTCTGAATTGTGCACTGTGGAGTGTGTGTGAATGCCCAGGTGTTCCAGGAGGGCAGGGAATTGTGTCTGTTCATTATTCTATAGGTCTCAAGCCCCTGGCACAGTGTCTGGCATGAAATGCCACCTGATTGGTCCTTGTCAAATGATTGAGTCCCTTCCTTAGGTATCTTAAACTCCAATTTCCTGGGGACAAACTTTGAAATTGCAGAACCAATACTTTCTTCCTCTGTCTTGTAGCTGATAAAATTATCACTTATCAAATGATTTCTTTTGGCAGAAGGTGAGTTCTAGCAAATGGAGCATTGCTGCCTCTGTGACAGTTAATCATCTGCACTGGAAGGTAACCCCTGACCCACGGCATCCAGGAGCATCTCACTGCAGCACCACTGTTTTTTTTCTTTTGGCCTCGGCCACATGCTCCCTGCCCTGTGCCCACCTGGGTGCCCCCAAGGGGTCATGGTAGCCTCATGCCTCAACCCACAGTAGAGCTTCACCTTGGTTTTCCATCAGAGCCATTATCACTTATGAAGTCTCTTCTGATGCCACATGCCAGTACAAAGAATCCCATTCCACCTACTGACACCTGTAAGCCATTGTCCTCCTGTGTTAAAATGTTTGGATCTTGTTTTTGTCCCCTTCTCAGTGCATGAGTGTGCAAAGTCTGTCTGATCGTTGTGGGTATGTTTCTCTCCACTGAATCATTCCCGTCAACGCATGCGTGTGTCATTTCTGCACTCCTGATGTGAACACCCGCTCTTGACTGCTGTCCATCCTCCAGCTCTTCCTTCATCTCCACATTTGAGAAGCAGAATGTCTGTGATTACCTACCAGCTCCTGCTTCTTCCCATCCTCTCCCACACACCCACCAGTTGCTTTATCAGAACTGTTCTTATGCAAGTCAGCAGTAATTTCTATCTCAGGATACCCTGGCTTGACTGTTCTACTTGGTGTCTGTGCTTACCATGCACCTGTTACGTTTATTTGCTTATTGCCATATGTGAGCTCCATAGAGTATTCATGTTGTTTGTTCCCCTCCTGGCACAGAAAAGATGCTCATAAACACTTCCTGAGTGAGCAGATTCACTACTGGTATTTTCCTGCCTTCTGTTTCTCCAGTCTATATCAACTTGATTAACTGTGTCCCATTCAGGGCCATTCCTCCAACACCAGAACCGTGGGACTCGTCTCTTTTGTATTGAGTGGGGCCTGTGTGGTCTGATCAGGAATGGGCTGAGGCTTGATAAAAGTATTTCAATTTTTACCTAATCAGATCATGACTAGATTGTTAGTTTTCTTTGCTCAGAAGATATTTTAATTTCCTTAGCAAAACATTAGAACATTTGTTTTCCACCAAGGAGGGTGTTCTGACCTGTGAGAGCCCCTGGGAGAATCTCACTGAAGTGCTTTTATTGTCACTTCCTCATATGGGATTATTTGGACTATTTTTACTATTATCAATGGCCCTGCTTGCCCCATTTTCAAGATAACTTCCTGCCTCTGCTTCTCCTGATCAGTTGTCCGTCCTCTGGCGAAGGAAGAAATGTAAGTGACTCTTGCTTCATTCTGAAGAAGGTGGTTCCCAGTGCCTGATGTCAGAGGGCTGTGCGTGGTGAGGAGGGGCCGAATGGCCATGTTCTCTAGGCCCTCTTTGCTCCTTAAAGTCAGGGATGTTTCTGAGACTTCCAGAGGCGCATAAGGACGTAGGCATGAATAGAGTGGGACCTGAGGTGGGCAGCAAGCCCCAGCCGTTCAGCGTCTTCAGGCACACCACTCAAAACTCCCCGTCTGTTGAATGAGACCAGAAGTACAGGGAGGGCAGGGCATGAATATAAGGTGAGAGGCACCTGCTCAACTGAGCTCCGGCAGGCAAAAGGCAGCCAGCACCCGCTTCCTAGATGGCCTCTCAGAATCAAAAGCTTAGGACACTGTGGGCACCGCACACTGACAAACTGCATTTGCCACAAGCAAAATTATTCTCTTTTTGGTTAAAATGCAACAGAAAACTACTGCTCACTCAACAACAGCAGCAAAACTAAAGATGGAGGGGAAAAGTAACCATTCTAAAAGCCAACTCCCTGTTTCACTTTGGGGAGTCATTTTTCTTTAGTGAACAGGAATGAGACACTTAAAATTAATCAAGGCAGAGGCAGACAGTATCATTTTAAAGTGGCAGCCTGGAGAAATGGTGACAAGAGTGCCTTGTGTTTTAATGTGTATTGAGGGCAGCATTTTCAGACCTAGTTAAAGACTGATTTGTTCTTAAGGCAATGTCTCTAGTTTTTTTATTTTAAATATTTATCAGGTTACTTCTAATGTACATTTTAGAGGATCATAATCCTGAGGGAGCCTCCTAAGTGTGTGTGTGTGTGTGTGTGTGTGTGTGTGTGTTTCTTTTTTTCTTTTTTTTCTTCTTTTTGGTAGCAGGAGCAGGGTAGGAGGAAGTAAGCCAAGCCTAGCCATGTGGCTAACACATTAAATGAAGTTTTTTTTTATTTTTTTAAAATTTTATTTTATTTTATTTATTTTATTCAGAAATTTATTTGTTGAACAAACAAGCTTCTAATGAAATAATATAATATATAAATATAAATTCTGAACATTAGATTTACCCCCAAGAGCCCCTCCCCAATTACCCACCCTTATCCTCCCCCCTCCTTCCCAATACATCACTACAAATGCCTTAGGTTTTCTTCGTTTATCTGTAGGCAGAAGTGTCCCGGATGAAGGTGCATCAGGTGAGAGTCCCTCCACTAGGTTCTGAACTCTGCTGACCACCAAGTGCTGCTGTGCTGGGGCAGCAAGAGCCAGGCTGCTGCCCTCCTATGTCCCTGGTTGGGGAGGATCACTCTTTGTGAAGAGAGTGAGGAACATCCTTGGGAGGAGGAATGGGATGCAAAGCAATAGGTCAAAAAAGCTTCCCAATGGGTTTACAGCTTGGAAAACTCAAAAGAGGGTGGGGAGTGGGGGGGTCAGGAGAGGGCAGAATGTGGAGCAAGTAGAGAGGGTCCTGGACGGATAGCAGAGGACCAGTTCTGGTCCCTTGTCTCCCAGCTCTCTCCCTCCCTTGCAAGGCCATACCTGCCTCCAGACACAGCTAGACTGAAGACCAGCCTGCTGCCCGCTGCCTTCCTTCCAGCCAGGCCAGAGGCAGCTAGAAGGGGCCTGGGTAAGGTGGAATGAATGTATTAGTCATTCCTGAGCCTCTTGTCACTTAGACTCCAAAATAATGTTTTAAGTGCAAATTGTATTGAAGCCATTTCCTGGTACCATTCAGGGCTTGAATATAATTTTTATTTAATATATGGTAAGTGCTAAAAGGATCAAAATAGTGTGTTGCCGAAAAAATAGGTGTCTTATTTTTGTCATCTTACATGTCTTATTTTGAAGATTATTATTTATCCCACAGTTCAGTCTGAATCCTTATGAATGAAAAAAATTGTTTAAACTGGTTTGTCTTTTTGAGTACACTTGAGGCAGAGGACTGGTTGTTCCAACAACTGCTGTACCAAGAGTTCTTCAAGAGATGGGGACTAATTCTAGGTGTTCCTTAGTAAATGACAGCAAGTGTATTCAGTATTTTTTAAGTGAACCAACTGGTTCTGCTGTGCAGTTCTTCCTTGCATTAATTTTCCTTTGCACCTTATTTGAGTTTGAAGCCCAGCACGGTGCTGATGTGTTTGTTAAGTTGTGAATAAACAGTGTCTACATATTTGCATGCGGTTGTACCAAGATCTCCTACGAGAAGGACTGGAATATTCTGAGCACTGTTTCAAATTTATGAACATTCTTAACTCCCCTTCCCAAGTTGTTTCTCTGACATTTTCATTGGGCCTTTGTACCATAAAGGGGTGTCCCGGGTATTCCACCAAGTAGTTATCATTACAGTACAAGTCTGTGGACATTTTAGTGTGTGCCTCCTATGTGCAGAGCTGAGGGATTTCTAAGAAATAACAACACAGCCCTTAGGATTGCTACCCTCCAAACACTCTGTGCAGTAACGTACGGTAAAGCAAAGTCTTATGTTGCTTACATGGCTATTTTATAGTTTTAAATTATTATTCTCTAAGTTCTGCCAACTTGATAGATCTTCAGTCGATCATAAAAGAAAGGAAACTCAAATGTATGGAACAGAGTTTATAAATATTTTACTCCCTCTGCTTGTGCATTTAAGCTATTAACAAGTGGCATGGTTGTTTGATTTAACAAATGTATATAGGATTGTTTTTCCTTCTTTACTTTATGCAAGAAGCAGGTACTAGGCAGTGAATAGGCAACAGAATGCTTTTTGGGGTGCCTTGAGCGATAATGATTTAAATACAAAGCATTTTTAAGATGCATTGCTTTGTGCTTCATACATAGCTTTTCTAAGGGCTGGAGCAATGATGCGACCTAGCTGTGCAGAACACAGCATCCCTGCAGGACTTCTGGGTGGAGTTCTGGCCACAGGTGCTTAGGCAGCTCTCTTTCCTTAGCTCGGACTCTCTTTCCTCATCTTTAAAGTGAAGCTGTTAACACCTGTTTTGATATCATTTAGTCCCCAGTTGTTCACCTTACATTCTGTTGTTGCTGCTGTTTTACGTTTTGATGGTGCACAAGTGGTATGCTTTCAGTAGTGCTTTGACTATGGATTTTTTATCTTTTCCTGGGCCAGCAACAGTACAATCCTTTCTTGTGATGCTGGGCAGTAACATCAAGCTGCAGCTCCCAGTCAGCCACCTGCTCGTGATGGGGCACAACCAACACTCTGCAGGGTGCTGGGTTGCTAAGCAAGGATGCTCAGTAGGTCAGGTGGATTAAGTGCATTTTCCACTTACGATATTTTCATTTTATGATGGGCTTATCAGGACAGAATCCCATTATGAGAGGAAGAACATCTGTATTGAAGGGATTGAATTTTAAAGCACATGAAAGGCGTTATTAGTTCAGTTCTAGGATACCATATGTGCATAATAAAAAACGGTCACTATTAACAGACATTTTTTAAAGATCTTTTTTGTTGAAGGCTGTCTAATATACTCACAGCAGATTTGGTCCATTTCCACCACCACCCCAAAAAGTATACTACTTCACGTTTTCTTCCTTCAAGTTTAAGTGTTTCACAATTTTGTTATAACACATATTTTAATTTGTATTTCAGAGTAAATGTTGTCCTTTGCTGAAAGGCTGTTCAATAGAAATCAAATTTTTTTCAGAAATAAATATTCTGTCTATCTGTATTGCCACAGTTGTCTTTCTTACTTTATGTGCTATGGTTGCCTCAGGTTACAAGTTTACGCAGTTACAGGAAGAAGTGGTAATTGCAACACGCAAACATTTGCGATCAGTGTTTCTGGAAGAACTGGACGTGGGCCCCCTGTAGCCCTGGCGCACGGTCTGGTCTGTGTACCATGCACCAGCACTCACTTCTTTATGCCAGGAGGATCAGACCACCGCTTCAGCAGGAAGGGTGAGAAAGAGTGGCATCTCCCAGGACAGTGCCTCAGTGCCTCTGTGAATGGCTCCTAGACTTTCTCATTTTTGAGCTCATTAAGTTAAAGCTGTGGCTAGCTGCTGTTCCTGGCCCACTCAGTGGGGGAACCAGCTAACTCTCAGACCCAAGGTGGCCAGCCACATCCTGTGCAGGCAGTGGGCTCATCTGTAGAAAAGGACAATGGTCCCTTGAACTCCACATGCAGAGTTTGGTTGTCGCCTTGCACATTGTCACAGCTGAATGTGGAGCTGGCTGCATAGATCCCTGTACAGGAGAGGACAAAACTGGGGCATCAGGATCATTTTGTGTTCGTTTCAATAATTCAGGCAGTCCTATTAGATTTTCCTTAGAAATTCCAGTGCCTCTGCTTTTTAATTACTCGCAGTAATCTTCATCATATTTCTAAATGACTTTTGGCACTGGCTACACACAGCTTCGATTTCTGTAATCCCAGGTAACAGGCAGGGCTCCCCCACGTCAATACAAGTTGGTACTCCTTTCTTTACCATAGACTAAGGAAGAAAGTTGGCCCCGAAATATGACATTTTTTTGTTGTTTTTTCTATTTCATTTTATTTGTCAAAAATAGGAGGAAACCTTTTAAGAGAATCTGTCAGAATTTTTATAGTGGATTTACTTACAAATGAAAGCAAAGCATGTGAACAGGCTTTCTGAATGACCTTGGAGAATGATTTTAACGTAAAGAACCCATCATGGATTGAGATCTGACCTCCTGTTTTTCTCCTACCAACTTGAGGTTTGATTTCATTTTTAATAGTGGCCTTATTGTTTACTCTAGCCCATTTTGTTCACATCACCATTTGCTTTGAAATTTGAAACCACATATTTTCCTTGGAACTCAAATAAAAATGGGGTCACATGAATGACCTTTTAGCCAGAAACTGTGCAGTCAATCCACTTTGGCAGAAATAGCACAGGCTCTATCACTTGAGAGTAATGAAATCATTTGAAGACAAAAGATCATTCAGTTATCGTAAAGCTGGAAATCTAATGATGGTGATTATCAGTGCCAAGTCGTGGGCACGGGGGACAGCAGTTAATAAAAGCTGGCGTTTACTGAACAAACCCAGTGCTGAGGTCTGCACTGAGCACTTGCCATTGTTACTTACGGAACCGGCGCACCAACCCTGTGAGCTGCAGAGATCGTGATTATCAATGTTGCATGCACAGAAATCGAGGTACGTGAGCTTGAGCAGCCTGCCTGGGGTCTCAGTGCTGAAAGCGGCCAAGCCAGGGAGTAAATGCACTTGACCTAGGATGCAGCTCAGGGGTTGCAGCCACAGGTTCCTCAGAAGCCAAGATGCAAACACCAAGTCAGCAGGCAAGCAAGCAGAACACCGAGGCTATTGTGTGGACCCATTTTATTTTCTGGTCTGGATTCATTCAGGGCTAAGCAGAAAGTGTATTTTTCCACCATGGGCTAAGAATTCTTCTATCTATCTCTGGATAACATTTCAGGAAGGACTTACAGCCTCTGCAGTTCTTAAATAATTTAGAATCCTCAGATCAGTTTCAGGTATGGAAGAGTCCTGTCCATGTCAAGATCCGAACTCGAACCTCACATCCAAGTTACTTTAGCTTCTTCTCCCTGCGCACCCTGAGTCATCTTAGAAAGCTCTGTGAAAGAGGGGACTTAGTCAACCTTGTTTTTCCCTCTTCTCTCTCTCCACGTCCTCTCCCACTCATTATTAGGTGTCTCTTCCAAATTCTCACAGGCAGGTCTTATGTGGGTGTGTTATGTGCAGGGTTTGGCAGAGTGAAGCAAGAAGCAATGAGGTTCCTGTCCTCAGCTCTTGCTGCTGAGTCTGGTGTTCCCTGGTTCTCCTAGGGGACCTGTGGGTTCCCTGGATGGAGGCAACCTACCTCTAACCCTGAACGGAGGGTGCTGACAGCCTGCCCTTCATGCAAGTCTTCAGGTGGATGTCCCCCTGTTGTCTTCCTTTGAGGGAGTTTCTGTGGTGATAACTTCCCCTGGTACCAGAGGGCTGAGAAACCCCTCCCCCAGTGCACACAAAAGTACACGTGTTGTTTGAAGAGTGCAGCACAAACTATGCCCTTCAACCTCTCAGACTCTAGGGACAAGCCGGTCTTTAGACTCCCAAACACCAAGAGATCTGTGTCCATCTCCCTGGCTGGTCCTGCCATTATACACCCCAGAACTAAGCAGAGAACTTCAGAGTTTCCTGATGCCGTTGCAAGGCTGGTTTGCCCTCTTCCAGGAAACTAAGGTCTCTTTCTTTGCCTCCTAGCATCACCCAACATTGTGCAAGAACTCTGGGTAGCAAATTGTACCAGGTCCACTCTGCCCTTCACGCTTGCTCAGTTTAGACTGGATGAGATTGTGATAGCATGGTACAGGGTGAGGATCCTTTATCTTTATTCAGAATGCTTAGGACCAGAAGTATTCCAGATTTCATTTTATTTTTTTGTTTATTTTTTTGTTACGGAATATTTGCATATACACAATGAGTTATCTTGAGAATAGAACCCAGGTCTAAATGTGAGCATGCTTTAGGTTTCATGTAACCTCATACACACAGCCTAAAGATAATTTTATACAGTATTATTAATGTACTTGGGTTTTGGCTGAGACACATCAAATACAGTCAGGTGTGAAATTTCCCATTTGTTAACATCATATCAGCACTTAAGAAATTCTGAATATTGGAGCATTACAGACTTGCATATTACACACTCAATTATGACCAAATAATTTTCCAACAATGATCAAGATACCTGTGCCCATTTTGTGCTGGGATACCACTATACCTTAGCATGCCATGTGGGAGCAGTCAGGGTAGACATTGTGTGGTCCACATGCATAAAAATGTAGAAAGTGAAAGTTGTCCTCCTTGACATGTATCTCTACGCTCATCTCAACCTTTGTTTCCCATCCTCTGGTCGTGCTTTAGTACATGTATCAAAAGAAGTCAGACTTCATGAATTGCAGAGAAAGTGGAGGGATGGTTTGCCCATCTTGTGGCAAATTAAAATATCTGAATAAAACAAAAATAATGGAAACCTAGGGATAGAGGATTTTTTTTTTAGCATTGGAAGATCTACTCTTACCAACTGAAATAGTAAGCTAAAAAAATGTAACTAGAATATTATAATGAAAAGTTAGAATGTCACTAGGAATATCTGTGGTTTCAAAGAAAATGCAAAGTGATAGTGCTGTTGATAAGAGTGTTTTGTTTTACCTATAACTTGGAGCTGTTGGCTAATGGCAACACTGAAGTCAGAAAGTGAGTATTCAGCTGTCAGAATTACAGATGGCGAGGGGATCGCTAATGGAGATGAGAAGGAAGGCAACGCATCATTCAGTAATTGAAAAAGAATAGGTCCTGAAAGGGCGGTGGTTTTTACTTGAAATCCAGCTGACCTTTTGACTTCTTCTTTTTTTTCCACTTCATAGTGCACTGATTCATGTTTTGCGATATACTCCGCTTACCCTCCTATCTTCATTTTTGCTGTTCTCCTTTACTTTTACATTCTTTATAAGTTATTCTCACAGTAAAATAATAATAATAATAAAGCTGATTATGGACTAGAAAAGAAAAGAAAAGATGTCGAAAATCCTGGCATAGCTTATTAATTGAAATGGGTAAATCGTTGTCTTCCTAGTGGAATGGCGTTGCTTCCTTTAACCCACAGAATGATGCTTGTTTTGTGAGCACACTTTAAATATAGATTTGGGGATAAGCACAATACTGTGAACTATTCATGATGCATGTTTAGGAGACATGTTTCATGAAACCCTATTGGTTAGGACCTTCCAGGGAAGAGGGGAAAGGGAAGGGCCGATGTGTGATTGATTGGGTACATCTGGTTTGGAGGGCTGCTCTAGTTCTGTTTGGCTTATGCCTGGGGCACGAAGGAGGATGGGAGAAAGGATTAGAGGGGAG
Organism: Aplodontia rufa; assembly: GCA_004027875.1. NCBI lineage: Eukaryota > Metazoa > Chordata > Mammalia > Rodentia > Aplodontiidae > Aplodontia > Aplodontia rufa. The sequence continues at coordinate 12,247 of PVKS010010994.1, forward strand.
AGTGTGTATTTCCCACCTCTACTTCTTACTAGTCAAACTGGAAGCCCAGAACCATCCTCAGCATGGAACCCCTACCCTCACATCCTGTCTCCAGGTTCAGCCCAGTGTGCCTCATAAACCTCTCTTGCAAGTAGCCATCTTCTCCTCAACCCAGAAACACCCTCTGGATGGGGCTGATGGGAATGAAAAGGATTTGCATGCTGTGTTTAACGGTATCAAAAACCCTAAAGAGGAAGGTGAAGTAGTCTCTTGGTATCTACAGGGATTTGGTTTCAGGATGCCCCTGGGATACCAAAATCCATGATGCTCCAGTTCCTTATATGAAATTGTCTACTATTTGCATATAATGTATGAAGTCCTTCCATATACTTTAAATCATCACCAGGCTGATTATAATATATAATTTAAATACTGTGTAAGTATTGCTCAGGGAATATGGACAAGAAAACAAATTTGCACATGTTGGCACAAGTGCAGCCATCTTGACCATAACTACACGGTACAGGAACAAGAGGCGTAGAGAGGCCAAGGAGGTGTAAAGTGGAGGAGGCTACAGCAGGGTTCAGCTGCAGGTCCCTGCATTCACCGGGTTTCAGCATGGTGCTTGGCAGGTAGCAAATTCACATTATAATTTTGGAAAATTTTCGAAGTCTTTTTTTCAAATTTTTTCCATCGCATTTGATTGAATTTTTTTATTTGAGGTGACAGATGAGGAGAGCTGAAGAGTACTTTTATTATTCCCATTTTCCGGATGGGGAGCCTAAGGTACAGCAAAGTAAAGCAAATTGCCCAAAGCTACTCATGCATCAGGTAGAGCCAGGATTCCAATCTGTGGGCAGTGTGCCTGCTGGGGACACTCAGTGGCTTACTGTCTCCAAACTTGTCAGGATACTTTGTAAAATACAAATGTGTCCATATCTCTAATACTATTACTTTGCATAAGATTTAAGCCTCTCTGCCCTCCTCTCTCCCACAGCCATATTATCCCTCCTATCTCTCCAAGCTCTTGAACTGGCCATGGGTCTTTTAAGTTTCTTAGTATACCAAGAATTCAGTCAGACTGTCCTGATGTTCGATGTACTCACCTCCTGTCCTTAGCAATAATCCTATCACATTTATCATCTTCATTATTCAATGAATATTCATCAAATGCATTTTTAATCTTTTCCTAAACTGTGACTTTTCTGCATCTTTATATACTATGCACATAATTGCTCACTTAATAGGCACTAATTGGGGCTGGAGCAAATAATGTGGTGGAGCGCTCGCCTGGCATGCGCAAGTACGCAGGTTCAACCCCCAGCACCACATGCATAGCTAAGTGTCAGAGAAACAAAGGTCAAGTGGAAAACTAAAATAAATAAAATTGGTTCTCCCTCCTCCCCTCAAAAAAGTACTAATTGATTGAGCACAGCCCATATTCAGTAAGTAGTCTTATATTTTGAGGAGAAATATCCTCAAAATATAAGACTATAAGGTCAAAATATGAGCATATAAAGATATTAGTGAACTTAAAAGTTAACACTGTCATGGAAACCATCTGACTCTGTTCTTAAACGAGAAAAGCTCAGAATACAGATGCAGGGAGTAAGCCTACTTGAATTGAAATCTTCTGCCTGAAATCGTAAAAGAAATGATACTGACCAAATTAGATTGTTATATTGTGTGCATGTACATAGATGTAATGACACATCCCACCATTATGTACTACTACAGTGCACAACAGAAAATATAGGGGAAAGGTCATACAGATAAAAAGAATTGGGGGAAAGAAACTTGGAAGAGCCAAAGTATAACCTATAATCTCAGGTACTATGAACAAAAAGACCAAAAAAAGAAAAATATTCCAGAGGATGTTGTTACGAGCATTTTAAAAGTTTTGTGATATGACACGTGGGAACTATAAGAATTGCTTCTAGAATCTTATTAACTTCAAAAGTAAATCACTTCTTTTGCCGTGCACCCACCCCCAAGAATGTCCCAGCTCACCAGATTTCAACACATTTGTTTTTGTAGATAAGGAAATCAAGAGGCTAGGAAGCTAGGTGACTTAGAGTTGAATCAGTCAGGCTTGCTCTTTAAAGCAGTATCCCCCTTTTTTTCTGCCATAGCACACAGGGTACATGACCCATTTTCACGTACTTAGAAAGCTCTGTGGGTGTGCTCATTTCCCACGGTCCTTGCTTTAACTTCAGTGGCTTTCTTTCCTACTTAAAACTTAGAAACTAATTTTCTTTTCATTTACTAGAAGCACTATGTAAAAGAGAAGTAACAAAACAGCAGACCAATTTTGGCCCACAGTGTTTTTCAGTACTGAATTTTAAAACCAGGAGAGTTTATTCAGCACTCTGGATTTGCTTCCGAGCAACAGCGAGCCATGTTCCCATGACAGCCCTTAGCTGGGGTCCCCTTTACTCATGCCAAGCGCTTGAGTTCCCATCATCTGTCCGACCTTACAGGCATCAAAGATTACAGGCACTGCCTGGATTACAGAAACATCGGCTTTAGCATTTTTTCAAATAATGTGCATAGAGGATCATTTTCTAGCCCTAAACACCTCCTGGATTGCAGTATTACACATCACCTGAGGATCCTGCTTGTTACCTAACTGCCCTGTAAGCAGTGGGCAGATTAGAAATTAGAAGAATTTGGGCCATTTTAGTTTTAGGAAATTCAGACGGCTATTTTGGTAAATAGACTTCTTGCTCTCACAAGAGACTAGAAACCTTCGCCCACTCCCTCTGAGCTAGAGGCATTTCATTTCTAATAGGGCGCGAGCCATCCCAGGCGAGGACTTCCTCCCCTTCCTCCCTGCTACTCAGAGGCAACAGTTAGTGTCTTGAGATTTAGGGCTTCACCCAAATCTCTGAATCAGACTTTGCATTTTCAGATGGCTGTGCCAGGCATCTGCACATTTAAGTTTAAGAAGTACCACTGGAGGGCGTAGTGAGCAATCCCATTCCTCCTGATCCTTGTCTCCTCTATCCCCAGCTGGCTCCAGGTGCTATAAACTCTCCTGCCCAGCCAAGGACTCTATCACACATGACATGACCCCCTCTAGCCCCACCATCACCCTCAGGCAAGATGGCTTTTAAGTTCATATCTGCCCTCTTTGCACCTCCACTTTACCAAGCTTTGTCCCCCAATACTCTTTACCATTCCATGACATTTACAAATGGATATTATTCTCTGGGGCAGAATATAGCCAACATACTTTGTGAGTAGAAGTTTCTCCCTCTCTGAGGCTTGTGCTCTGTCTCCCGAGTCCAAAGACAGGATCAAACAGGTCGGTGTAGGGACCAAGGATGTAGTTCAATGGCAGTGCATGTTCGGCATGCACAAGGCCCTGAGTTCAATCTCTAGCACTGGGTGGGGGGGAGCAGGATTGTATAATTACTTTTGTTTATGGCATCTTTCCAGGCCCAGATCAAATATTCTTTCTCTGAAACAACATGAAGCCCCTTCCAACCCAGCAGTTGACTTGACTGATCCCATCAGTACCCAGGTGCATGGAGGGCCCATGTAAGACATCAGGGGTCATTTACTGCATGTGCTAAGACATGCGTTGATGGATTGCATAGGAACCCTTTTGTGACCTTGAGATGTAGCTCTGGGTTACTCCCTGAGTCATCTCCATTTGACTTGTCTTCTCTAATGTACCTGATCTGCATCAGGTCCATTCTATAGTACAGAGCCTGTACTGCAAAACTCAGTGGTTTAGTCAGCTTTTTCATTGCTGTGACCCAAGGACCTGACATGCAATTTTAGGAGGAAAAGTTTATTTAGAGGTTCACAGTTTCAGAGGTGAGGCCTGCTCCATTCCTCCAGGCTCAAGGTGAGGCTGAACATCATGGTGGAAGGCATGGCTCCAAGGAGCAGAGAGAGACTCCATGGCAGATACAAAACCTATACCCCACAGTTACACTACAATGACCCACCTCATCCAACCACACCCTGTATCCCTTCAGTTACCACCCAGTTAATCCCTATCAGGTAATAAGTTCGCTGATTGGGTTAAGGCTTTGATAATCCAATCATTTCATTCTTGGCCTTTACATTGTATCACATTTTGAAC
>PVKS010010994.1:16421-50069 GCA_004027875.1 Aplodontia rufa
GCAGGGTTTACAGGTAGGATAATATAAAGAACCAATCAAATCTGAATTAACAGACAGTGAAAGGAAGTCTACAATAGTAGAAGAAGAAGAATGGGAGAGGAGAGGGAGGACAGGAGGGAGAAGGGGGGCAACATGAACTGAAATCTGTTTCCTTACATGTATGAGTTTGTCAAGATGAACCAAACTACTGTGTATAACTGTGAAGCTCTAATAAAAAGTCAAACAGTGGGGCTGGAGTGGTGGCTCAGCAGTTACACTCTTGTCTGGCATGCATGGGGATGTAGGTTTGAACCTAAGGACCACGTACACAATGAAGTGTCAGAGCAATGAAAGCCACATGAAAGACTAAACAAAATTGATTCTCTTTCTCTCTTTCTCTCTGTTCCTCTCTCTTAAAAAAAAAAAAGGTAAAAGAATAAGAGCTAAAGATTAAGCAGGAATTAAGAGAAAGCTCAAGCTACCTTAGTTATTCTGAAGTAGATTTAGTTTGTTGGTATTTAAGGGAGAAAGCTTTGTGCATGCTTATTATTATCCAGTAGCACCAACATTTCTACAACTTTTCCTCTTAGTTTAGAATCTTCCAATAAGATGTTTTTGTTGTTGTTGTTTTTCCCACTGCAGTGCTAAAAATTATTAGGGAACTTGGCAGTGGCAAGGAAAAGAGAAGAGGAGTGGGAACAAAAAGGAAATGAAGTGTGAAGTGGTTACCAATAATCGCTATTTCAAACATAATCCTCTCACTCTGGTTTCACATCTAGTAATTGCTTCCTAAGCTTGGTGGCTCTGGGAGGACCTGAAGGGAGCTATCCCAAGGGTATCCATCTCATGAATAAAGAAATCAATGTAAAAGGAAGACGGGGGGGGGGGGGGGGGGGGGGGGGGGGGGGGGAGGCTGGGAAGGGCTTTCTTCTAGAAGATAGACTGGTGGACTGGTGGTCTTCAGTTTTGTGAGTTGAGAGTGATGATTTTTAATTAGTGTTGCAAAAGAGTGCTAAAACCCACCTTAACGCTTAGACTGGCTTACAGGAAAGCCAGGCCTGTGATGGTAACATTTTGGGCCTCTGGTCCTAATAGGATGGAATTAGAAGATATGATGGTAAGAAGAATAGTGTGGCAAGAGCTGTAGTGCCTGTAGTGAACATTTCCTAATAGCCACAAGTCATCATTCTAGAGTTTTCCCCTAAGAACAGCAAAAACAGGAGCCCAACAAAAACCTAGTCATTCACCAGTATTCCAATGTGCCATTATGAAATTGGAAATAACTCCCTCCTATCAGCTCCTTAGGCCCCTTGATTTTAGAGTGAGAAAGCTTTTTAAGAATCTCACTGGACCAACACGTGCTGCAGTGAAGGGGTTCAAGCTCTATCTCCCACTGCCCACTAGACCATCTTAACACATGCTAGAGGTTGGCTTTAGTCCTTGGCACAAAAGCGGATGGGTTCAGATCTCTGGCCTCTCTTCACTCTGCCCCTAAATTTTATGGCACTTTGGAAACTCCACAGGTAATCATTGGTGACAGAACTATAGGGGCAAAAAATGGACCAATCCCTCTCCTGCCCATCATAAGGGTCATAGCTGACACCCCTATAATAAAAGAGGTTAACAAGAGGAAAAAAAAAAACAAATTTTTTTATCATAATTTTATGTGACACTAGAGTCTTCAGATTGAAAGAGCAAGAACCCGGATGAACTATCAATTTTTATGCCTAGGTTAGACAAAGCGTGGAGAGCCATCTAGAGATGTGACTGGATAAAAACAGGTATGATGTTAAGAGTAACAGGCTGAGTGGAAAAGCCCAGCAAGGCCTATCAGTTCACATTCTTTCTGGCCTAGGTAGCATTCCTTCCTTCTGGTTATAGGGCCAGACCCCTTCTGGAATAAGAGTCTTAAGAGCTATAATCAAATGATGATAAAAAAAAAAAATCCTTATCACTGGCTGTTACTCAAACAGGGAGCCTTAGAGTAAGATGTTGAGGTTTTACAATTGCTTTAGGGAAAAGGAGTTCTGGTCTCTATGACCTGTCTTGGGAAGGGGAATTCTAGTTTCTATGACTTGCCTTAGGGAAGGATAAGGGGTAAGAGACAGGACAGAAGGTCAGAGTTACTTCTGAGGCCTTCACTGTATCTTCTGAGTCCAGACATGACATGCTGGCGTGGAGATGCATGGCCTGTCCTGGAAATAGCCCTCTCCTCAGTGTTCTGGGTGTGATCAGTGGGGTTGCCTCCCAGCCCAGGCGCTGATACCTACAGTAGCTCTCAGTCCTATTGGTTTGGGAGTAGGGGAATTAAGATTGTGCTTTTACCCCCCAGGAGGGCCCCAGGGTCACCTTCCCATTGAGGTGGTCCGAAGGTGGTAGATGAGCAGACACAAAGACTGCAGTGAAATTGGGGGTCCCTCTGGCAGTTTCATCCAAATATACATTCAAGGAAACAGTCTCATTTAATCTTTATGGGAGGTGTGGTGGTTTTTAAAATTAAATTGAGGCATCAAAATAGAACTGCACAATTAAAGGAAATCATTATGTAGGAACTGCCTTGGGGTTTCTCAAATATTGCATAGGAAAATATTTTTATTAGGACAAATCCCTTTGCAGATTACTAAATCTGTCCCCTAACATGATGGATTCTATTTAGAGATGAAGAGTTTCAGATTACAAAGTTTCTATCTTCATTTTCTTTCCAAAAGCAAGCAATTTTATAGTAATACCACCTTATTTGTCTTGTAAAGTAGTCATCTGATGTGTTAAATAGACTACTCTCTTAATATTCGTAATTAGAACCAAAGATGCTGATAAGGTCATTAGCCAGTAGCTTTGGGATGCCAGCGATTGGCAAAGGGTCTGAGCCTGCAGCAACAGGAAATGAGTGTTGTCCCTGGGGTAAATGTTACACTGTATTGTGTACCTGAAATAGAAAGACTCATACAATTTTATGAGGAGTGTTAAAAAGTCTCAAATAGTAATGAGTTTTTTGTTTTGGTTTGATTTTCCGTTTCGGTTTTGATTTTCAAGTTTTTGGAAAGGTCGTCTATAAATCCTGTGAATGCTTAAAGTATTATGCAAGTTTTCTATAACTTATATTATTTAGGAATCACTGACATTTTAAGATTGTATTGTGAGTACCCTGGAGGATTTTGGAATACATATGCCACAAATAAACTGTTGACATCTGCTCATTAAGTATGAGAAATTATGAAGCATTTATAATCATTCTCTCATTTTTTAATGCTAAAAAATAAGCTTAGGTTTAATGAGATGACCTTTATACACATTCTCGATTTCAGGAACATATTTTTACATGTATTTGTCAAAAGTAAGGTAACTTAAACCCGTTGCCTTTTTATATTTCTTATATTTCCTGTCATTCTATTTCTTGCTCATCCTTTCAGTTTTTGAAGAGTTAAAGAGGTGATTGTTTCAAGTATTACTGACAGACTGTCCCAAGTTTTGCTTCATTGCAAAAGAGATTGTTATAAATCACCCGCGTTGCAACCTAAAGCAGATAGGAATTCTTCGGAAGCCCATAGCATTTAATGAGCTGGGGAACCGAACTGGACTTGGCTGAGCCCTCCTTTCTCCATTCACTAGTTTTTCCTGGGTTTCACTCTAAGTAATGCCAACCGGGCGTGTTCAGGAGGCGGTTCTCACCAATGGGGAAGCAGCTGTTAGAGTTCGCGCGTGGGAAACCTCAGCCCCTTTTTCTTTCTTGCAAACCCCCGCCTCTGGCCTCGGCGCGCCATTTCCTCCTCCCCGCGCGGTTAACCGGGAATGGCCTGGGGTGCTGGCTACGGGGACCTGGAGCTGGTGGCCGGCGGGGGCGGAGGCGCCGCGGGGTTCCTCTGTTGCTAGAGCCGTGATGTCACCCGCCCCTCCTAACCCGCGGTTGGTTGTTTTGTGTTTCAGCTCTGCCTGCAGTTGAGCACAAAGACCTGGAGGAGACTCCCACAGCCTTCAGGGAGAAGAAAGGAAACAGCGAGGCCGATTAAAAGGAACTTGTGGCTTGTGCCCTTTTTGTGCAGGGGCCGCCTGGAAGGGGAGAAAAGTGCATTAAAGCCACATTGGCGGTTAATGAACTGTGAGATGAGGCGCCGCTGTTGCTGCTGCCGCTGCTGCTGCCACTGACTCCGGGACCCCTCTGCTGCCCTTTGTGCTTCATGTACATGTGTCTCTTCAGGCCAGCCGGAGGCGCCCACAAGAGATTCCACCACGGCTGCCGGGGAAAGACCGCCCACCATGCCCACGGAGACTCTGCAGACAGGTAGCATGGTGAAGCCGGTCAGCCCCGCTGGCACCTTCACCTCGGCCGTGCCGCTGCGCATCCTGAACAAAGGGCCAGACTACTTCCGCAGGCAGGCCGAGCCCAACCCCAAGAGACTGAGCGCCGTGGAGCGGCTGGAAGCCGACAAGGCCAAGTACGTCAAGAGCCAGGAGGTCATCAATGCCAAGCAGGAGCCCGTGAAGCCCGCCGTGCTGGCCAAGCCCCCCGTGTGCCCGGCGGCCAAGCGCGCGCTGGGCAGCCCCACGCTCAAGGTGTTCGGCAACCACGCCAAGACTGAGAGCGGGGTGCAGCGCGAGAACCTCAAGCTCGAGATCTTGAAAAACATCATCAACAGCTCTGAGGGCTCCAGCTCGGGCTCAGGCCACAAGCACGGCTCCCGAAACTGGCCACCCCACAGGTCAGACGCCACCGACCTGCACCGGCACTCCTTCGCGGAGTCCCTGAAGGTCTACCCCACGCCGGGCCGTGGCAGTCCGCAAGAAAGCAGCTCGCATGTGAGCAGGAGGCTGCTGGAACAGTCTGCAGAGTCCTTCCTCCACGTCTCGCACAGCTCCTCCGATATCCGCAAAGTGACCAGCGTGAAGCCCCTCAAAGCGATCCCCTGCAGTAGCTCCGCCCCTCCCCTGCCTCCCAAGCCCAAGGTCGCAGCCACGAAGTCACCCGAAGCAGCAGACCCAGTGGAACCAGCTTGTGGCGTCAGCCGAAGACCTTCCCTCCAGCGGTCTAAGTCAGACTTGAGTGACAGATATTTCCGAGTGGACGCGGACGTGGAGAGGTTCTTTAACTACTGTGGACTGGACCCCGAAGAGCTGGAAAACCTCGGCATGGAAAACTTTGCAAGGGCTAATTCTGACATCATATCCCTCAACTTCCGCAGCGCAAGCATGATCAGCTCAGACTGTGAACAGTCTCAGGACAGTAACAGTGACCTTAGAAACGATGACAGTGCCAATGACCGGGTACCATATGGCATTTCTGCCATCGAAAGAAATGCTAGGATCATCAAGTGGTTATATAGCATCAAACAAGCTAGAGAGTCACAGAAGGTGTCCCACGTGTAAGAGACACTGTGGTGGAAAGGAGGGAGGGGCGGGTCTGCCTGTGCATACACAGTTGTGAAGGTCGTGAGGTCTCCTTGAAGTGTTGTGAGCTTCTCCACTCTTTGTGTTGCTTTGTGTGCAATGTTTTCAAGTTGCATGCCTGTCAACATGGCGACTGGCCTGGCTTCCTGTCACCAACGCTGCAGAGCCTGGCTGGATACTCAGCTGCCAAAAGTTTCGGGCCAGAATCTACTTAGGGCTTTGCTCTTAAGCAAAACTGTTTACACGAAAAATGGTATACGATTTCTTCAATATTTATGTGGTTCTTGTGTTTTTATATCCCACGCTATTGTGTCTTAATTAAAAGTTTTATCAACTGGCTTTTAAGTTGAGAGCAGGATGTTTTTGAAATAAAAAGCCACTTTGCCTACATGTGAGACCATAACAGTGAGAAAATAAATGAGTTCTGCTACCAAACAGACAGTGACTGACCGAAAATAGGACCAGGCTGGGTTTTCTGTGGAATGAAGTGGTGAGCCTGATAGTCGCTGACATGTTGAAATTTTGATTGTCACTTAGTGGAGCAGTCATTAGGGCAACAGTGCTACATTGTGTGTCCAAGTCAGTGTGTCCATGTTGCTGGTTCTGTGTAATACTGACCCGGAGGAAGACAATCAGATATAACCAAGGACGGTTAAATCTAGGAGGTTGGAGATTTAGGGGTTTTGTTAATGTTGTTTGGATTGAGATAATTCAGAAATTTATAGTATTGACCTTTCAACAGAAGTGGTCACCCTAATGCTGAATGCCTTTATTAAAAAATTGTTTTGTGTTTTGTTGTTGTTGTTATTTTGGTTTTGGTTAAGAACTACTAATTCCATGACGTTTCTCTTTCTCCCTTTGTTGCTGATTTACTTGGGGGAGAGGAGTGGGACTTGGGCAGATTTGCGGTATCTGAAGACAGGAACAAAAATGGAAAGACCAGCCGTATCAGTATAGCGCCTCCCTTTCAAAAGTGAATATATTTGGTGACAGAACCATAACTGAGCAGTGTGATTCTGTTGTCTTTCAATTTTTACTCTCCCAGGCTGTGGATCTTTGTTACAGTTCTAGAAAACTATGGAAACACAATCCTCTGTAGCCTTTCCACCCTCTGGTCTCTAGCGCTGCCTCATCTTGTCGCCTTTTCCCCCAACAACCTGTCGTCCTGGTGGCTTAGTTAGCTGTCAGCCAGCTGACGGTGTGGCATGGTAGCAGAGAGGTGACGATTCGGTGGTCTGTCATTGCTGTGGTCGTGCTCAGAAGTTCTCAGCAGCACCATCCTAGACTTCATCAGCTAATGGGAAACTTTCTGGTGTAAATGCTGTAAGACTTTGTACATACTTCACTTGTTATGAAATCTTTAAGAAAAAGAAAAACTTCCACTAATAAATAGCTCTCTGGTACAGGCACTAATGGTGGTCCGTTTCTTTGTTGTTACTTTTTCTCCTTCCATGAATGACCATGGGCCAGAAGGGTGTTTGGATAGTCTTGATGAAACATGATTTCAGTACATTGTTTTCACCATATCTTGGTTATTCTGAACAGCAGCATCCTTAATTGTAGCTGTAGCAGCACGCTTTTGCTAAAATAAGTTACTTCAAGGTCCCTGGATTATGCTGCTGCCTCTTTTCTTAATTCACACTTCTTTTATTTTTGTCTTTTCTTTAAACATTGGGATTTTCACATCTTCCACAAGACTCTTCAGTTGTAAATATTCATGAGTTCTTATCATGGAGGCATACCTTAAAATGGCCAGCCCTATAATTGTTTGTACCAGCCCAACATCAGGACCACCACGCATGTCCATGAATTTCTCCACTCGTTCCCCTTTCAATATGTCACTTCTTGAGTGACTGACTCCCTTGTCAGACATCTGCCATGACCAATAACACAGTCTGCCTCAAGAAACTTAGATTCTCACATTTATTTTAAGAAAAATATCACTTCTCTTAATGGATGTGTCCTACCTCCTATTATTTGAAATTTGAGTAATGAGTGAGTATTTACAAGATCAAGGAATCTGAACATTTCTTCCAAGGTTCTACACAGTATATAACTATAAAAGGAAGCATAATTTAGAATGTAATTTTCAGAAACTATAATGATTCCCAAACTACTACTATTGATAAATATTTTTCCTTCTGAAAAGCAAATTTTGTTTTTGACTCATTCTACCAGCTTTGAATTCTTCCTGATTTTTTTTTCCCCCAGAAGAAGTATTTTGGAATCCAGCTATGAATGGTGGTGATATAGTGCATTCAAAGTTATAGAATAAGTTTTCTTAAAATTATAAAAAAAGTTTTCTTCCCTTACCATTTGTAAATAAATATGGCCTTTTAAAGCATACTTGGCTTAACATTTACATATCCATCTCTTTTTGAAGCTACTGAAAATAGATGTTATTTTCCTAAGGAAACCATTTTGGGGGAGATGAGCACTTCTTACCTAATTTAATATCACTGCCTATGCTGTTTTAGTCCAGGATTATATTTGAATCTTACAGTATTTCAGTAACTACACGTGATTTGTTTTCAGACAGGATTATAATAGTCCCACTGAAGTTCAGTTTAATCCTCTGTGGCTGGCCTTATTCGTACAATGGACAACTGTTGGCTTTCAGTTCCTATGAAAGAGAGAGCTCATTATTATCTTTTTATTCTTAAAAGTTTCTATAAAGAATTATTTCAACTACTTAATATTAAATTCTAAGAATAAGACATTGCCTAATTTACTCTTTGTAGTAAAAGTTCATGGAAGTGTTACACACATACATTTGTCTGTTGGTAGAAATACAGTATTGTCATATAGTTCACATTTTTCCTACATAGTGCTGAGTTAAATATGATTACACAAGGTGACCCTGGATCCTAGCTGCTGCTCTCCGAAGTTCCCCAGATCCTTAGATAATCTTCATATCCATCCTGTCTGCCATTACCTTAGTTCACGCTTTCACCATCTATTACTTGGACTGATGCTTCTAGAACTATCTATGTGGAAGTACCCTACTGTCTTCCTCATCCTATCTCATGCCAGAGATAACAGAATCATGTCATTCCTCTTGTGTAAAAATCCTCTAGCTTGAGTAAGTTGCTGATAGGATAAATCCTAACTTATCGACAGAACTGAGAATGTTAGGTATCTACCACACAGTAACCCAGCCAGGCCCCAAGGATCCAACCAAAGGAGGTTTCCATGGAAACATCTTGCCACAGCATTTATGATCTCTGATAAAAAAAAAAACCACCCCAAAAATCAGAAACTTAATAAGCATTGATCATCTCAGTATCCATGGGTCAGAAGTCCTGGAGTGGCATATCCAATTGGTTCTTGCTAGGGTGTTTCAGGAGGCAGCCAGGGCTGCATCCTGCTTCGTGGGCTGAAGGACGCCCTCAGAGGTGTATACATGGTATAAGCAAGACACCTGAATTCCTCCCAACGTGTGCCTCTCCCTAGATGTTGCCCGAGAGTCCTAAACTTCCAACATGGCATCTGGTTCTTTCAGAAGTAGTGATCAGAGAAAAGAGCCAAGGAGAAAGCCACAGTGTCTTTTACAATCCAGGGTCCTGAGTCACCTGTCACATTCAACTCATTACAGTGGTTCACCAAGCACACCCCACACACAGGGAGGGGAGTGATGCCCCATATATTAAAGAGAGGAAAATCAAAGAATTGGTGAACAGATTTAGGAAACCTCTACTACTGCTGAGGTCCAGGAGCTCATCACCCTCCTTCCTTGACCCCAAACACTCTTGCTCTTTCAAAGACTTCAGTTTAGTTTTGTCATGGCCATGTTAGCCTAAATGGTGCCTTTGTAAGAATTTTTAAAATGCATACCTTTCTCACAGATTTTTATTCCTTGTAAGGGAAGAAAACTGTTCTAATAAACATAAATCCACTGACTGATAACAAATCATAGCCCTGGGGTTGGGCATTGTACAACAAAGCAGCCCAGAGGATCCAACAGATGCTCAATAAGTATTTACTGGTTTTAAGTTATTGGGTTTGGTAGTTGTTTACCTTCAGGTTCAGGATCCCCTTATCCAAAATGCTTAGAACCAGAAGTGTTTCACATTTAGAGTTTTTTTGGAATTTTGAAATATTTGCATAGACTTTACAGGTTAAGCATCCCTTATCAAAAATATGAATCTATAATGCTCCAAAGTCTGAAACTTTTTTTTCTGATTTGGGGATTAGAATGCTCATCCTTGTCACATTTATGCTGTGAACTGAACTATAAATCTTACCACAAAGAGCCCTAGATGTCCCCATTCTAGAAGGGCGGAACCTTGGTTAAGGAGATTAAGTCCTTTCACCAGGATCTCAGAGGAAGTGAGTGTCAGAATGAGACTCACTTGAACTCAACTCTGTGATTTCAGCTCTGCCCTTCCCAAAAACCTCTTTGAGACCAGGGTAACAGTTTGAGCTGTGCTTCAAAACAGAAAGTCCCTTAAATTCATCTTGATCATTTCATCTGCCTCCAGTATACATAAACATGTATCAAACAGTCAGAATTTCAGCAACTTTATCCTTACCTAAATGGTAGCCCATAAATTTAGAAAAAATACTTCAACTGCTCCATTACGAGTAACATACAATCCACTGAGTTCAAAGGGACAAGGCTGTTGGAATTGGATTCTTCCCGATTGGAGCGTTCCATATTTTAAAGTGGCATCCTGTCTTTTTGAATCAAGGACATTTCAAAGAATAAGCAGTAGAGATAAATGTTGGCCACAATTCAACCATCAGGAAACACATTTTGACTGTTTGATGAATCAGTATCACTCTGTTCTCCCATCCTTGAGGGTGTACATTGTGTTCTGATTAGCAGATAGAGCAGGGAAGGATTAAAGAGGTTAAGGGTGCTCCGGTTTAAACTGAGCAGATTCTTACTCAGAAAAGACTGACCTGATCTTGCCACCATTTTGAAAATGTCCACCTGATGCAAGCAGTCAGCGCCCTGTAGAATCACAGGGAGGTCTGTGGATTTCTGCACTTGTCTGAGGACACGCTGCACCTGTGTGCCTTCTTGTGCAAATCACCTTCACTAGTGTTTCTCTCTTGTGTTCAGGTCACCCCTCACTTGCTCTGACGAAAACCTAATAGAAAGGAAAGCCAGAAGGAGATGGGCCTCAGCCACCTTTCAGAAAGGTTAATGTCTGAGACCAATCTGCCTCCATTCCCTCACTTTGGAAATGGGGGAAAGCCGCCTTGTGTATGTGTTCCCTTTGCCTCAGAGCTTTGTGATAGCACTGAGAACTGTGTCAGGACAGGACAGAATGTGGCCAGGTATGCATCAAGCCACAGAGCTTTGAGGATAGAAATGAAAGTTTTTCACGAGATGGGTATCCATTCATCTCCCATTCATGAAGCAACTGTCACTAAGTCTTGGATGTTATGCTAACTTCTTTGTCATAGTATCTCATTTTATTCTCACAAGAACTTTATAAATTAGGGTCCATCATACTAATGAAGAATGAGAATTAAGCTACTTATCAAAGGCACACATCTAATAAGACAAAGTGGAACACAAACCCAAGTTAATAGAACATCTTGACATTCATTCTCTACATAGGAAAATTAATTTTTGGTATCTAGTATGACCCTTTGCAGTAAGTTGCATTGCATGCATCTTGCAGAAGTGTAAAACAATATTTCATGTACTGGCTTGTAATTCTTCCACACAGCAAGTCACTATTCATCACAAGATTGGGAGCAGTGGCACACGCCTGTAATCCCAGCAACTTGGGAGACTGAGTCAGGAGGATCACAAGTTCAAAACCCAGCCTCAGCAACTTAGCAAGGCCCTAAGCAATTTAGTGAGACCCTGTTTCAAAATAAAAAATAAGTAAAAACTCCTGGGGATGTGGCTCAGTGGTTAAGCTTCAATCCCTGGTACCAAAAAATAAAAACAAACATAAAACCCTATCATATGATCACAGCAAGACCTAAGCTGCTTCTGGGTCCTTCTGGGATATCAATGATATCCCAGCAGTTCCTCTCCATCTCATTGTAGAGGACAAAATAAATCAAGAGAAATGAAGTGGTAGTACTCCCCGCAGGGTGTAGAGCAGGTGGAACAGAAGAGACTGCAGCTCTGACCTCACGAAGGAGCCAGGATCAGGGAAGAGTGGAACTACACAAAACTAAAACTTCCATCATGCAGAAATAGGAGCAAGTTGGTTAACATACAGTATTACAGATGGTCATCTATTTATAATGGTTACGTTTACCATTTTTCAACCTTACTATCATGTTAAAGTAACAAGAACCCAGTAGACATCCTACTTTGCATTTTGAATTTGAACCTCTTCCCAGGCTAGCAACGTGCTGTAGGATGCTTTCTGGAGACGGTGGGCAGTGGCAGCCGGGCACAGCTCCCCATCAGCAACACAATCACAAGAGAAAGCAATGAATACTCTACAAGATGCTGTGTTGTTAATCCAAGGTATTTGGTGGGTTAATGTGTTAAATGGACCTTCAGCTTACCATATTTTCAACATGGGATGGGTTTATCAGAGCATCACACCATCATGAATTGCAAAGCATCTGTGGTTCTATGCAGTATTCCTTGTCTCAAACATTATGAATCTGATACTTAAACTTTAATTCTGAGTTTAAGAGTTTTTCTTTTAAGACACATTAATCATTTTCATTTAACTACAGCAGATATTAAATATCTCATAAAGATGAAGAAATCGCTCTAAGGAATTTTGGTCAATTTTGGAAAGCATTACCACTATTTTTAGGTTCTTTTCATAACTCCCCCACGTATAAATGCTCAGTGACTTTCAAGAACCCTTGGAACCATTTTCTAGGCCTGCTTCCTCTGCCCTGCAGGCATCTCCTCTCTCTGGTGCCCCTCACACTTTCTATTCTCACTGTGTTGCTGGAACCCTGGCCTATAAAACACAAGAACTTCCACATTCTTCTAGGCCCCCTCCCCAGAGCACAGGATTTTGTAGCTCATCCTTAATAGATAGTTCCTTCCTTGATTTTCAGTAATCCTATTGCTGACGTCATCCTCCATTCACTTAAGTTGTCCTCTCACTGGGTTCTTCCTGATACCCTATAGAAAATAGGATCCTTTTGTTAATCGCCAGTCTCTGCTTATTCCCTCTTTACCATTTGAAGGTATTTGATTTATTAAGTTGTCATCTAACTTGGTCACCTTCTACCTCCTTTACTTAGTGCAGTGCCTGGCACGAGGCTGGTGAATACATGCATCTTTGGAATGAATGAATCTGAACCAAACTCCTCAACTAAATCTAATCAGGGCTGCAGAACCCTCATCAAGTCCTCCCTCCTGTCCTGTCTGTGTCACTGATACCATCATTCCACACTTGGGAACTGGGCTTGGCATTTAAGAGTTGGCCTGCTTATTCTTGGAAAATGAACAAAGCAGCGTGGTTAAGGTAATGGGAGTTCAGCATGTGGCCCTCTTGTATAACGAGATTTTACAAGCAGGTATTTCTCACTCCATGTGCAATCCCGTGAAAAGATGGGAAGTCCTTCTGTTCACTGTATACCTTAGCCCAAAGCAGAGGGAAACTGCTGGAGGTGGGAGAGGACACAGTCCAAGACTACTGATGAGATTGTGATCTGAATCCCAAGTATTGGTTCCAAAGGACAATGAGTACACATAACCCCTTTTCTTTGCCAAAATATAAAAAGCGTACCATTTATATGAAAATACATCCTTTTGATAGCTTGGCTGGGTGCTAATCATTGAAGTCCTTCCAGCAGATTGTCATCAAGGCAGATCTGATTCAGAAACAACTCCCCACTTTGCCCTTTCAGTATTTGCACACTGACCTCTCAACCATGGGTTCAGCCTCCTGTTCTTTGGAAATTCTGCTAACTGGGAGTAAAGCAAGCCATGGGTGAATACAATTGCTCCCTCAATGGAATAAAGCTGCAGCGGTGGCTCATAATTAATAACATCTGGAAGTTCAATCAGGAGAAGAGAAAATGGAAGAGAGACCTCTTGTTACATCACCTAAAATGCTCGGGTTAGCAGTTTCACCGTCTAAACAAGCTTGGAACTTTCAAGGATTTCTAGCATGCAGAGCCTTTTGTTGTTCCCTCCTTCCCATAATAGATGAGTCACAGCAGCCAGGTAAGTGATCCTTGTGCATTACAACCTCAACCTCACTCCAAATGTTTCGGTTACATTTCTCTGTTGAGCTCTAGCCCATCTAAAGGACTTGAGCTACTATTTTATTTTGGTGGAGAACAGTGAACTGCTCAGTAACTTATTAGGCATGTAGCTACTTCATAAAAACTATTCCTGTTTTCTCCAACTCAGTTGACAGCTGCCCTTGGTTTCGGAACATGGCACCAATGTCTGTGACTGCAGAAAAATTGCTCCGTTTGCTCTGGACGTGTTTTATCCATGTTTCAAATTTCCCAGAGCATCTCAGTGTCCAAGCATTTGATGTAAAATTGACTCATTCCCCCTGAAGATCCATTGCTCAGAGTTTTTAGACTTGCTTCCATCTGCTGAGAATATTTTGGTGTAACGAATCTATGAATGAGCTCTGTACAGCACTTTGGATTCCCAGATGTTCTCGGGATTTAGTTCACCACCTGATGCCTTTGAAATCCAGTTTAATAGTTGAAATGGATTTTTATACCTTTTTCACTTAAATGATTATGTGTTCAAATGTGTGCACATGTTGGATTTCCTAAGGAATTTAATCCAGACAAATGACTGAGGGTCACATTACACTATGGTTATTTCTAAAATTAAAACCCTGGTAATTTGGGGGCAGTTTAGGGGATTTGGCCAGCAGTAGTAAAGCTAATTTCAAGCTGAAAAGGAAATATTAAAGTTCTTATTTCTTGACCATTTGTTTGCTCTTAACGCTCTTTTGCTGATGACTGGATTGCTTTTTCACACATTTTGGTTTAGAAGGTGAAAGAAAATACCAAGCAAGTGTCTTGCCTAGGGAGAGGACAAGACAGCTGCGGCTATGACATGGCTCTGCTTCGCTTTCCTCCTTGTGTCCACGTACACGTGCCCACCTGTTGGAGACTAAGCCCAACATGATGCCAGAGAAAAGAATTAGTGGTAAACAACTCCATAAGGGGCCCAGCTGGCTTGTAAAAGAATTGGTGGTAAACAACTCTAAGAGACCCAGCTGGCTTGTAATTAGCAAACTGCCTGACCGCATGACTAGGCTATTTGGCCACTCATTTGTTGCAATTGGTTGAAAGTGTTTGCACTGTGTCCCTATTGGTTGTTGTAACAGATAAATACCAGGCAGACGGAGAGAAAAAGGTAGTTTGACTCTAGTTGATGACACTGGTGAGAGGAGACCTTCCCGTACAAGCAGAAGAAAGGAGACAGAGTAGTAGCCACTAGTCAGAGAAGCAGCAGCGGCAGAGACAGAGGAAGAAAACCTAACATGCAGGCAGTAAAAGCCTCGGCAGTAGAAATAGGGACTCTAGTGCTGCAGTAGAAACGGGGACTCTAAAGAGAGAAAATGTGAATAGCCTTGACTCTAAATGTAATGTTTTAAGGCCTTGCCTCTGAAAGAGAGAAGGCAGAGAAGGAAGCCCTTGGAGGCCTTTAGCCGTGGTAAAGGGAGAAATGAGGTGCTTGAAGAACTCAGGGCCAGTGGGTCTACTTTATTCCCAGTCAACTGCCAAATGAGAGTCGTCCGGTTCCTGCCGGCTAGGACCGGACAGTCACCCTGAAAACAGGCGCTCTTTTTCCCTATGTAATGCTAGTGCATGGTTTGGTGTGCATTGGGTATAGAGGATCACTCCGGGATTCCCAGTCTCAGGGTAGTGATCAGAAGGGTTCTGTGGGATGGCTTCCCATCAGCTATGTCCTGTCCCTTCACAGGTACCCCAAGCATCTCCGTGGTTAGTTCTCGCCCTTACCCTTCTATATCTATTTCACTTTTATGAGTTGCTTCCGTGAACCAGGTATGGCTCCAGTTCCTGAAAACAGAGCAGCAAGTGCACTTGGAGCTCTGGGATCCTTGAATGGGAAGAGACAAAAATAGATTAAAAGAGTCAGATGTGTACAATGTCTGATGATAACTTGTGCTTAGGAAAAAATAAGAAAATAGGAAAAGGATATGGCAAGCTCCCTTACTCAGGCTATCATTGAGTAAAGACTGGAAGAAGTGAGGGAGAAGCCCTGCAGAAATATCTGGGAAAGGCGGCGCAGGCTGCGCAGGTCACATAAGCCACAGGCATGCCAGAAGGGCTGAGGGGGAAGGACTGGTCAGATAGAGCCTGTTGCCGATTTAGCAGCAAGTCTAAGGAGGACTAAAAAAAACCCCACTGCTCTATAATCAAATGCGATTGAGGGAAAATCCAGGTTAAATGAATTCGAGCAGATTACCTGGCATCCTCTGAGAGGTTACTTTACTGCAAACTATTTCCTAACTATTTAAATTGTAAACCACTCTTGAGGGGACTCCAGGAACTCGTTTCTCTAAAGATCACAGAAATCAGCCAAGGGCCTGGTTAATGGGTAACTAATTGGGCCCACAGCATAAAATACTCAACAAAGAGAACTGCTGTGTCAGATGACAAAAATGTTATAAAAACATGTTTTCCTTGCATATATTATTTAGTTAGTCCTACTATTAATTACTACCAATTGCCCTTATTAACTAGTCTTCTTTTTATTCTTGTTGACTTAATCACATTTATATAACAAAAGTAAATGGTATGGGATAATACATGATTTCAAATAAGCACATGGTCTTCATTATCATATCTACATTAAAGTAATAACATGTATCATATGTGCATATACTATATATATGCATTTATAGCATACTATATACATATGCATAGTTCATAGCTTGTTATATGTAGTGTGTGTGTGCGTGCGTGTGTGTGTGTGTGTGTTCTTGTCGCTCTGCTATGGCTGTGTCCTGAATGGGCTCTCTTAAAAGTCTGTCCCCCTACCTAAGCTTAGAGCTCAGTTTTAGTGGTGAGTTGGAGAAAGCATTACCCAGTCCCACCTGGATAACAAGTATCACTCAAACAGAACAGTGGATACCAGAAAACAGTCCTGGACTAGAGTCTCTCCTCCAGAAAATTCAGGAACCTTAACTGGCATCAATCAGAGAGCTGGGGAATTTGCTGGGGAACTTGAAAGTCCCTGCGTCTGCAGCCCAGCCACTACACACAGCTCTGCTGCTCCTGGGAAATCCTCCCCTACCTTTTCCTGCCCTTCCATCCTGCCGCAAGGCAGCAGAGAGAGTGAGGATCCACTTAGAAATCTAAGGATTTGCTTCCCAGTTCCTTCTCATGGTGCTAAGAACCATCAGCAACTCACTGAAATCCCTGAGCTTCCAGTTTGTCTTCTGTGAAATGCAGCTGTCCTTGCTTGTTTCCCAGATGTATGGATTAATCCTTTCGGGAGGGCTAAATCTGCATACATCGTGAGGCTTAGTATCGCCCTCTTCCTTGCTTTTATGAGGGGCATTTCAATGGCTCATGTATTGTCACCATAAATTGAGCTTTAGAGAGTGACTAGCCATGGGAAAACTTTCATGCATTGAAGTAAGAATTTCTACTGTAGGCATGTCCTGGGCTTTGTAGAGCATCAGAAGTTAGGTTAGTAGGGGAGAGAGGACACGACTCCAGGGATATCCACCATCTGGAGTTCCTTGTGTTTCTTCCCTTCCAGTTCCGACTCCAGTCCTGGGAAACCCTCATCAAGCCACCTCCTTTCCAAGCCTTGCTGTCCCTGTATATCTTGCACCCAGTGGCCACCCTCCTGCGTTTTCTCATGACAGTGATTTGTTGTAGAGACCATTCCCAATAAATCACCTACAGTCTGGTGGCATGTCTTCCATTGCTTTTTAATTGTTGTAAAAATTCTTGTTTAAATTTTACATTATTCTGTTTAACTTTTCCCACTGAGAAGACAATGGAAAAACCCACCCATCTAAATATTCCTACTGTGGCTTCATCTGGGGAAACCCACTTCCCCAGCTGCCCCAACATTAATGTTAATGAGAATTTACTTTGGAGCACTTTCATTTGGGTTTTTTTTAATTATAAAAATTAACTGTAGTTCTAAAAATTGTTTTTGTTCCAATGGGGTGTAGAGGCGGGGAGATTTGTGCAGTTAATTAAAGACTCAGATAGAAAATCCATGCTCTGAATTGCGATTTTCTGTTTCTTTTATTTTGGACACCCATAGTCAAATAGCATTTAAAGCAATTAAGCTTTCCATTGTGTTTCACTTTTACAGGAAGGAGAACATTATTGAGCTTAGCAAAGAGTAAGGGTAAGGGGGATTGGAACCAAGGAGGAGAGAAGTTCCTTTCAATTCTCGTCCAATCAGTCCTCCTCTGTGTTCATGGGTTCCTCATCTGTGGATCCAACCAAACTTGGATTGAAAATACTTTTTTAAAAATGCATCTGCACTGAACAAGTGTAGACTTTCTTCTTGTCATTATTCCTTTACAAAATACAATCTGACAACTATTTTCACAGCATTTACACTGTATTAGCAATTACAAGTAATCTAGAGGCAATCTGAATTGTTTACAGGAGGATGTGGGTACATTATATGCAAATACACTGTTTTCTGTAAAGAACTTGAACAGTCATGAATTTTGGTATCTGCCATGGTCCTAGGACCAATCCTCCATGGATACTGATAGATGACTGTAGACAGTTTTGAACTTCAGTGATTGAAATAAAACTGAAGAACTCATTATTTCAACTTTCCACAGCCTAGAAATTATGCTGTGTACTGTACCAGTAAATAATAGGTGTGAGGTACCTGATAGTTTATATCTATTGTTAGTAATTCAGGACTCAGAGGTGCCAAGTTGTTTTATGGTACTGAACTTGGAACAGAAAACAATAGTGTCTTGGTCAGCGATGGCTGCCAAAGCAAAATCCCACAGATTCACCGGCTTAAACAACAGACCCTTACTTCCTATATTTGTGGAGGCTGGCGAGTCCAAGATCAGGGTGCTGGTAAGTTGGTTCTGGTGAGGGTGACCTTCCTGGCTTGGCCTAATGTGTCTCATTTTGCTTTCTCTGTGTATGAGAATGTTAATCCCTCATGAGAGCCCCACCCTCAAGCCTCATCTAAACCTAATCACCTCCCAAAGGCTCCACCTCCAAATGCCCTCACCTCGGTGATTTGCGCTTAACAGGATAAGCATTTTGAGTGAATGCGCTCTGTTCTACAGGCAATTTCCTGGAAAATAGGTGAAAATTGGAGACAGAGTGACCAGAGTCATTTTCAGGGACATCTCCTGCCCCAGGCCTAGAAAGGGAAAGGAGTTGCAAGATCATCCAGGATCAAATGGGATTAAACCAACGTTCTAGATCCTAGTGGAAAGTGAATACGTTTGAAAGATTTTCAAGTGCTGAGACCAATGGTGTTTTAAGTTTTTCCCTGTAAATGTTTATCAGATGTGTGTGTGTGTATGTGTGTATTCATACCTTTATAAAAGAAGTTTTGTCTTAGATTTTAGGGATTTGAGAGCTTGCCTTTTGGTTTTCTTTGCCATTTCTATGTTCATCATGAGGTCGGATAGAAAAGATAGAAAGGAGACAAAAGGAAGGACAAGGGGACAATAACTTTCAAATCCTTATGCTACAACATCGTCTGCTATGTTGTGATATAACCAGAGGCTCTTACCAGAGGCTGAACAGATGGGGCTGTCCAAAATTGGACTTTAAGCCTCCTAAAACTGCAAGCTAAGTGAACTTTTTTCTTTATCAAGAAAGAAAAAGGAAAAGAAAAAAATTTTTTTAAAAATTCTTGTGCAGTCCCTTATACTTTCACTCCCATCACTAGTGCTCCTCATAGGCCTGAAGTTCTCTAAACCAGTTTTTCCCCAAGCCTTTCACTTTCAGATCTCTAGGAAATCTACGAATCTTCACTCACAATTTTAAAGTTACTGGAAATCCACTTACTTATGAAAATTGCCCTATCTACTGTTAATTTTCCCAGTAATACATGTATTTATAGCATAGTCTAAGCAAAAGCAGATATGATATGTATAACACAGGGTACTTTCTCAACATTATATATTGATCAGATAATGGAGACGACATTAACCTAAGGAACCATCATGTGATCATCAGATTGATGGCATCCCTACGTGCCTTCCCATGCCCAATCCTTTGCAAAACTTCCTTTGGAGAGTCTGAAACCCTAAAAGATAGTTTGCATTCTTCCTTGAATACATAATCCTTACTTTCCTAAATAAATTTCTGTTTTCGTCTCTGTCTGACACACATTGAAGATTACTTTCTATAACATTTGTGAAGGATTCTATCATCCCAGCAGAGGTTTTCTCCTCCAGGACCTCCTTAGACTCCCTCTGGTGACAATCTGGTACCTTTTAAGTGCGTTGATTTCATTTGCATCTTGAGGACTTATACGTAAAATTGAGATTCCTGTACATAACACACAAGGTTGCTGGGTGTAATGGAGCATAGCTATAGTCCCAGACTCGGAGGCTGAGGCAGGAGGTTTGCAAATTTGAGGCCAACCTCAGCAATTTAATGAGATCCTCAGTAACTTAGTGAAACCCTATCTCAAAATAAAAAAATTTTTAAAAAATGAAATGGTTGGAGATGTAGTTCAGTGATAAAGTGCCTTTGTTCAATCCCCAATACAAAGAAAAGAACAAGGTTGGAACCAAACCATCCAAGCAGCTATAGAAGTGTCAGGTGCCCTCAGTGGACTGTCATAGACCCACAGAAACAGTGGACCTGTGTCTCCAAAGAGCACAGCATGTACCACATACGTTCACACTCCACCAGCAGTGATCTTTGCATAAGATGGCCTTTCTTTTAAGTAACAACAGTTCGTCCATCTGATAGGGGAGACCATATTCCTGAGGATGCCCAGGTAAGAATGGGTGGGACACCCCCATCTGCTCCCCAAAGAACAAGGGGGGAAAGTCTTTGTTTTTTAGGTAAGATACATCTGCCCAGGAAACTTAGGCACATGCATTGCGGAGGGGACAGGCTAAGGACACTGATTTTTTTATTTTTGATTTTTTTTGTCTTTTGATTCACAAGTGCTCAGGGTTTGTGACCCTCTGACAACTATTCTGTTTCAAAACAAATGCCTAAGTGTTTTGTCAAGCAAAGGTGTTGCTGATTGGTTCTGATTTGCTCTGAGAGCGGCAACATTGAGGGGAACCCAACAGAACGATGCAGCCAGCTCCAGGGGATGCCAGGCTCCTTGCCAATTAGCTGTGTCTACACAGCCAGTGAAAGGGAGGTGCAAATCAGAGGCCTGCATGCCAATGTCCTTTCCTCATCAAAGGTTTCTGTTTCATTTCCTCTGAGTAAAATACAAACTGCCTGTTGTCAACCACATTAATTCCAGATATTCCGCTATGACCTCGGAAGTCGTGCTTGTGGACACCGTTGGCTTTGCCTGTGTAGTACCCACGGCCCTTCTCTCTGGAAACAACGCCTCTAATTTCCTTGGCCAACTGAGGCTACCCCCCACCACTTCCCCTCATGCTGTCCTGCTCTCAGTTAGCTCCACCACTGGCTGACTCAGACAGGGACAATTATAGAGTGACCCACCTCCTGGGCCACACGCCTGAAAAATCCTTCCTGTAAGGGTCAGGGGAGACGATCCATCCAAACAAGCAGTGAGAGGTGATGCTGGAGCTGCTGGGGGGCCCAGAGTCAAGCCATGCCACTGCCCTGACAGTCACTTGTTCAATTTTAAGTTCTGTAAGAAAAAAAAAATTCCTCCAATTTTTTCATTTGTTAATTTGAATTGGTTTTCCAGCACATTCAACAAAAAATGCTCTGCCTGAAGTTCTGCCTTTGGTGTCTGTCAGAATCTGTGGGTTTAAAGGCAGCAGATAAGTGTACAGAGCTTGAGTCCGTTTCTTGGACTCAGGTCCTCCTCGGAACTTTGTTGAACAAATACTTCATTGGTGGCTGCATCAGGCTCCAGGAAACCGACAACAGGACTGTTAGGAACCATCTGGTCAAAGAGCACCACTCAGCTACTCAAAAGCAAGGCCTCCCTCTCCCAGAAAGCTAACTGCCCTCCTTAAAGAATGGGCACTTTAAAACATAAGCTAGTTTATTTTTACTGTGCAAGTAATGCATAGTAGTCATTTGAAAACTGGAAAAAACTGATAAGATAAAATAAAATAGGATGATTTCTCCATACCTCTCACTGTATGTATTGGTGAAGAGGCTGCCAGTTTTTGTCCATCTGCCCATTGCACTATAAATTCTCAAATGGGCTCTGTCTCCTTTACTCTCGAAACTGCAGGACCAAGCACTGTCTCTGTCTCATAATAGGCATAACAATAAATAAAAGTAGTGAGCAGGTGAATTAATCAAATACTGCAACATCAAGCAGTACCTCCAAATCCCCTGAAAAATCATATTTGTAGGCATTCAGAGACAATTAAGGCTACTCACAGCTAGAGTCAAAAACCTATCTACTGGGGCTGGAGCCGTGGCTCAGCGGTTAAGGCGCTTGCCCGGCATGCGTGAGTACGCGAGTTCAAACCCCAGCACCACGTACACAGTGAAGTCTCAGAGCAATGAAGCCCACTTATAAAACTAAATAAAAATTGTTTCTCTCTCTTTCTCTCTCACTGTCCCTCTCTTTAAAAACAAACAAACAAACAAAAAAATAAAAACAGAAAAAACCTACCTACTGATCCCTATGTGCCTGCTCAGCCACCCTGCTTGGGCATGTGGTTCTGAATAGCAGCTGGCTTTGTTGTTTACTCTTGGGTCATAGACTGTGAGCTTCAATCAGTGTTAGATACAATTACATCGTATACTGCATTCTGTTCCCCAAAGATGTCCAACCCTAATTCTTTTTTCCACCCAAGGGACCAAAGCTTAACTGCATGGTGACTTTCCTAGTAATCCTGGGACCAAGGAGCATCCTGAGTGTGAACTTGAACTTGGTGAACTTGAGCCTGGTCCTGGCTTGAACTTCAAGAACGATGTATTTCACTCTGGATGGAGCATCCTCACTGATCACAATTTGATCTGTTTTGAAATCCAATTTAGAAATTAGGTTCAACAAAAGGAGAATAATCTGAGGGATCAAATTTTGGTTTTAGTTTTGAATAAGACACAGTTATGGAGTAAATGATGCATTGATCATTCTCATGCAGTTTTTTCAGACGGTGTCTTGGGAACCATCCTGAAAACAGAACTCCAGAATATTTTAGGAAGCGACACCTCTGTGGGAATGCGTACATCGTCCCCCACAGTGACTACTTTGAGGGTGAGCTTCATTCAGATGTCTGATTCAGAAAGCTTATTGAAAACCATATGTCCTTAAAGTGATGCCATACCACTGCAATCATCTCAGAAATGCCCATTCATCTGAGTTAGAGAACATGTGAAGTACTGTTTGTAGTGGGCTCTTTCTGTCTTACTGTCACATGGAGTTATTGTCCATGAGAGCATCAGTAGAACATATCTAATACATTTGGGGTTTATCTTGTCCCTGACCCAACCAGTACCAGGTGATGAAGGCAGTACAAAGAGCAATGTTTAGATATCTGCTTTTATGAAAAGCCCAACCATAATCACTCACAAGTAGGA
This sequence comes from Aplodontia rufa, assembly GCA_004027875.1. Classification (NCBI taxonomy): domain Eukaryota; kingdom Metazoa; phylum Chordata; class Mammalia; order Rodentia; family Aplodontiidae; genus Aplodontia; species Aplodontia rufa. Next base: position 39,345 of record PVKS010010994.1, read on the forward strand.
ATAAACTTGTTCTTCAATTTGTATATTTGTCGGCCTTTAAAAGTCATCATTTGAACCTAAATTCATCTTCTGGTCTAGAAATTTAAAAAAAAACTAAAGCAGAATTTAAACACTATGTTAATTTTCTTTCAATATGATGTAAAATTACACCAAAGAGCTATTTTAATTAATACTACATTAAAATAACATATATGATATGATGTTTTAGTATGGAGACTAGTAGCATTCTGTATTAGGCCATATTATATTCTCCTAACAGTTGGTATGTTATGATATATTAATGAGAATCACTCAAATATATCCAGTCTCTAAATGAGAAAAATAAAATAAACTACCAACGGGAACCAGCCGTACATATGCACTCTTAATTAGGACCTGAGGTGTCCCCAAGCATAATCACATTTAGCCCTTTCAGAGACCTTGAGAGAAATAGTATAATTCACCAGGTAGGATTTTGTTAGAGTAAAATTCATGGGGTGAGGTCTAAACCCAGTATCTCTACTGAGTAGCACAAGAACATTTTTCTGACAGGGCCTGTCTGGAATGAGAGGCCAAGGTCATGCAATGTTTTGCTCCAGAAAGGCCAAAATGATTGATGGCATCCCTCCATGGGGACAGAAATTTGGGCACAGTGGCCATCAGTTTTGTGGGTGCACCTGGTGGTAGAGGTGGGTGGCAGGAGAGGTGTTGGAAGAAAGCCCTATGCAGTGGGACACACTGAATAAGAAGGAGACATACTGATGGTCTCCCCAAAAGCCACCACCTCAACATTTGCCCATCAGATCTCCCTCTGCATGGAATCTCCTAGCCCCCTCAGCATCATTGTCTACACCTACAAGACTCAGATTAAACGCAATCTATGGCCATCAAAAAGCCTGACACTCGAGTCATATGATCCTCTGACCCTAATCTCATGGCCCTGTGGAACTTTTGGCAGATCTTGCACACTTTTAACAATCTGGTTTCTGTTGATTGCCTTATCTTTGCCCGAGAGTCAGTAAGATCTCAAGAGGAAGAGAGGGACCACGGGGTCTAGCCCACTGCATAACCCATGCTTTACCAGTCCCTGGGACATGCCTGAGAGTTAGTAATAGATATCTGTTGAAGGAATACACTACATACATTCCTGAGCTGATCTCTGTCCCATTCAGTTTAAATGAACAGAGTTCAATTTAGGCAACTATTGGATGTGCGAAGAGTTAGAATTTGACCAGTTTGCCACCAACACAGTGAGAATACATTCAGACAAGCATTACCAAGGGTTTTTTAAAAGTCACGAACATGTGTTTGATGAGGAACAGGAATATTCAAAACACCTGATAAAATCCCCCACACACACATACTCAAATTGCTAGTTAATTATAAAGGGACAAACAATAACCTCATAGAGGAAAAACCTGAGGAGTGCTCCCGTAACCCATGTACCCCACTGGTTAACACCGTCAATGTTGGGACAAATCAACATCATGTGACTCCTAGGGTGAACATCAGCTATGCAGCGTCTATGTGGAATAGGAACTGAGAGAGGAGCAAAAAGATTTTACTTGGTTCTCATGACAAACTTAGGAATTCCATGGTACAGGAAGGGCTCAATTTCCAATTATAAATGAGGAAGCAGTCAGCAAAATCAGATGACTTGGCCAATCATCATTTGCTAGAAAGTGGTAGAGCTGGACTTATAAACAGGACTTCCAGCTCCACCCCAAGTCTGCCCTCCTCTCCTGCTACTTCTCCCAGTGTCCTCATACTCACAAGATACGCAAGCAGAATAGCTCCACCAAGGGGAGGAAGGTCTAGTGGTGAGTGCACGGAGACCTCCAGTCCTGCCTATGGAAACACCAAGAGGGATCCTCACGCCCCTGGTTCCTTATCAGTAAATGATGGAAATTGGAACACATCTCTCTAAGCTTCCTTCTGCTTTTAAGAGCCTAGAAAGTGAATCTCTCTTGTCTAGAATTTTATTTCTATAGACTTGGCAACTATTCATTTATAATATGATCTGGAAACTTGCTACAAATATTTTAAGAGGAGCAATTTACTTCAGAATCAAAATAACTATAGTATCTTAGATTTGAGACAAGAACAAAGAAAGGTGAAATCACACCCATTAGGAAAACCCTCCCAGGCATAATAGAATATGAAGTAAATCTCCCAGCACCCCCCTAACCTGCCACATACACAACAGGTCAAAAATCTTTCATTCATTCAATTTTTAATTTAATCTTTTATTTACACCATAATTTCTAAAGTCGCATCTCTATTTTTTTAATCTCATTATATAAAAATACTGTAAAGACTTAGAAACCTAAGTCTTTATTGGCTAAATTAAACAACAAAACAACACTGCCCAGATTCTGAAGAGAAAAGACTTTTTGTTTAAATGTCTTAATTCTGCTGATATTTAATGAACACCTAGCGTGTGCAGGGCATTATGTTCTGGGATGTCAATAAAGTTTCAGGTAGGACATGAGTCAGGGAGGAGAGAGGAAGGATAGACCTTATGCATGAGGAGGTTAGGGGTTGTACAAGTAAGCACAGGGGCTGGGACATAAGGGACTTCTATAAAGAGTCCCTAGTCATACAGGCCTAGTGCCTGTCAGGGTGTGTGAATATTACGAAAGTGCAAAAATGTGGGAAGGATGGCTAAGGGTTAAAAAAATTTGAACTATGCCTCACAGATGTTTAGAATTTCTTGAGTAATAAAACAAACATTTAGAAACTTTCATGGCACGTTGACTTGGCTACAATATTCAAGCATAAAATCAGTGAATTTGTCTCATTGAGCAGAGTGGAAATAAAAAGCAAATAAAAATAAATAAAAATAAATACATTGGTCTGGGCATGAGCTGGCACCCTGGCTAGGAATCAGCTAGCAGTAGTATCTGTTGGCAGGACAGTCAGACTATCTGGACTGGCCCAGAAAGCAGGATCCTGGGCTGCACAGGGATGAGACCACCTTGGCTTGGAAACTACATGAAGATGCCAGCCTAAGCCTTGGGTCCAGCAATAGGATTCTTGACAACTCCTGGATCTCCTTAGTGTGCCCTGAGGATGTCACCAGATAGCCAGTGACCCAAGTAACAAGATGCTCCAGCAACCTAACTCAGATGGAACTTAGTGGGTCAAGGTAATTGGTACAATAGTTTGAGGCTCTAAAAGCTGATCCGGTGGGCCAGTCCCACTCAAATCCCCGTGAACATCACCACGGGCCAAGTCCAGGTCTCTTGGGCAATGACCTATGTCCATGGACTCTTGTCTACCAGGACAATAGCAGCAGCAACAGCAACACAAAAACAACAAATACGGTCTGCAATAGATTGGAAATGAATAACAACAACATCAAATGAAACCCAAAAACAAGCTGATCATTTCCCCAAGGCTAGTTTAATAGCAGTACTGTGAGGAACAGGAGGGGATCTGAACTTTGGTGGTTTATTCTCAACATTCTTTGAGCTCTGGCCATGTGCTTGCAGCCCAGGAGGGAGGACTGGATGTGATCCCTGAGTGGCTCACACCTCATGGGAAGGCAGACAGGTCAATCAAACTGTGCAACCCAATGGGAAAGTCCCTAGCAGGTGTACTCTAACTCCCTACCACCCCCTACAGCAAATATGTTCCTCTTGGCCACTTGAGATGCCTGGTGACACTGATGATAGAGTTCATATATTGGGCTTTTCATAGTGCAAGACTCTGAATAAAACACTATATGCACTGTTTAATCTCATCAGAATTCTCTGGCACATGCATCATTGTTCTCTTCAATTTATAGATTTGGAAGTAAGGGCTCAGAAAGTGTAAAATCTTGTCCAAGATCATAGATTTAATAAATGAAAATCAGCCATGAATGAATGAAATCAGCTAGAACTCACCAAATGCCTGATTTCAAAGCCCAAACTCTTAACCCCATTACATGGCCTTTAATTTAGCACACTAAACTTATTTAGTGGGGTAGAGAGACCGAATATTTTGCCTTAATTTAGCAGTTTACAACTGGCTAACAGAGTAGGTGATTCTGGTAGAACAGATGATGGTTCAATAGATATCCACTTCCTCCATCTCAACGTGATTCCAAAGCAGTGAACTTCCCAGTGCTATTGATGGTGGATGTAGCAATGTGTCTTTTTTAGCCATAGAATGAGGACAGCAGAGTTGAATCACCAGCTCTGACAAAAGAGCTTTGCACATTTCTGCTTGTTGCTCTGTGCTTCTGCAAGAGCCATGAGAAGAAACTTGGAAATCCAATGATCTAAGAAGGAAGATGGGATACAAATGGAGCAGACCTGGGCTAATTTTGTAGCTGAGAACCAAGCTCAGCAAAATCACCCTGGATCAGCCAACACCAACCTAACCCACAGATATGTGCATAGGAAATAAAAGCTTGCTGTATATCACTGGCCCTTTCATAATTGTAATTGTTTGCTTTGCAGCAATACTGGATTAGTGTTCAATAAATTTTTGTTAAATAATGAATCCGTTTCCGTGGGAGCATAGAAAAGGGTATCTGACTTAGTAGGTGGGGAAAGAAGGACTACTGGTAAAGGTCTCCCTCCCTCTTGAATTATTCATACAAGTTTCCCATGAATGGCTCCCCAATGATTATCCCAGTGCACATTATACATTAACTTGGTGAATGAATACCAAAAATTAAATTAATATAAGGAAATGTATCTGAACTAGAAAATACTTTTAATTTAAAGTAGTAAACATATTAATGCTAAAATTAATAACTTAAAAACATTCATATCCCCAAAATTTTATAATAATTCAATATCTCCAATCTGAAGTTGTAGCCTTTCCTTTGTCCATGGACAACCATTGATCTTACTGATTTTAGCCAGTTCTAAAAATGCAGTCCTTCTTTTCTTTCTCTTTCAAAATGTGGGTGTTTACTCAGTACATCATACAGCTCATTTTTGCTGCACAAGCTCAAAGCAGAAGTGACAAAATGCCAAGAGCTAGACAATTTGCCTAGGATTGCCATTATGAAAGCAAGCCAGAGGCACCAGCAGACTTCCAGGAAAGATCGCTCTAAAAGACCCTAGCTGCATTTTTGCAAATACAAGAGGTTTAAATAAACATCACAACTTCTGCATGCTTATCAAGACTAAACCTCTGAACCTGTCACACACAAAGAGATCCAAAGGAGGAGAATAAGAAAGACAGAGATAGCTCATGAATAAAAATTATGTTTAACTGTAAATGTTCCCCATTCTCCTAATAGTTTCCCACGGAAAAATGATAGACAGTATTTTGAATGGATCAGTCAAAAACTTCAGCATAGTGGATTCCACACATAAAACAAATAGTATGTGATAAACCCTTAATGGATAGAAATATAGTAGGTTTGCAGGTTGTCAAATATCTAGAGGTATAGATTTTTTTCCTAAAGAATATATTTCTATTTGATATCCATGAATATGTGATGTAAACAAATTCTTGGATTTTCAGTTTGTCTGCTACATAAGCAGATGGCTAATAGCATAAAAACATGGAACTTATCAAAACATTTGAATCCCAGGCCATTTGGTTTATCATGAATAGCAAGCTCAGTACTGAAATGTCTTAAATTAAAGTGCATAATTTTCACCACCTTGATTAGACATTTAAATTTTTTCCCAGATTAATGAAATCATAAATCATGGAAGAGTTCAGAAACAAGGATAGACCTTTTGAAAAACTAATTTATTCCTGAAGATAAAAAAATAGTAAAAAATTTTTATTCCAACCCCTTCTACCCTGAATATTTATATAATACACAGATAAAGGAATCTTCTTTTTGTGTATGACACTAAACATATTCTAATTTTGTGTTAAATCAAGTTTGCCTGTTGCTTCTAAAAGTCCCTGGATATGTACAAATTCCATTGGCTTTACTTCCTTTTGAGTGATATTCTTTCTTTGTTTTTCTATCTTTTAACCAATTCATCTCTTCCAATGGCTTACCAATTTGTTTGACAAATATACTGGAAATCAATGTCCTATTATATGCGGTGACTTTTTAAAAATTTTATTCAGATATTTATTGAACAATCAAACAAGCTTCTAATGAAAATAATATTATATATATATCAATTCTGAAAATTAGATTTACCCCCAAGAGCCCCCCCTAATTACCCACCTTTATCCCTCCCCCACACTCCTTCCCAATACATCTCTACAAATGGGTTAGGTTGAATGACATTACACCTTATCCAGATATAAAACATGATAATAGACCCCCTTTTCTCAATGGCCAGGGTCTAGCTCCAGTCTCCACAGATGAGTGGAGACATTTGATCCTTGGTTCTCTGGGTTATGCTGATTTCACTCAGCATGATTTCTTCCAATGCCATCCATTTACCTTCAAAGGCTGCAATATCATTGTTTCTAATTGCTGAGTAAAACTCCATGGTATATATGTACCACAGTTTTTGGATCCATTCATCCTGTGAGGGGCATCTGGGTTGTTTCCATAATTTGGCTATTGTAAATTGATATATGAGGTGACTTTTTGACAGGTGATGCTATACTCTACTTGCTCCTGCTACAAGGGAGGGACTATCCCACTGCCTACTGGGACAGCAGGAACCAGGAAACTTCTCCCTGCTGTTTAAGGACTTGGTTTTTGCTGCGATTGGTCCCCCGTGTCTGGAGAGGAATCCCTAATTTTAAAAGCACCATCAAGCAATCGAGCTCCCTTCCTTTGGTGAATGGTACCCTCCTCAGCTACCCTGTCTCATTTTCTCTGTTTGTCCAAAGCCAAACTTTGATGAATGGCTACTGTATTCTCTGTTTCTGCTTTCTCCTGTCCCTTGCACTTCCTAACCCAATACCATCAGATTTCTAATCCTTTTAGATCACTGAGTATATCCTTGTCAGAGTGCCAATGGTACCCCTGTTGCCAGATGCAATGGGCATTTCTAGCCCCTCATCTTCCTCAATTTGCAGGAGCATTTGGTATACAAATATTTCTTCCTTCGTGGACCTGCTTACTCCTTGCTTGCCTTGCTTGGTCCCACATTCTCCTGAGTTCCCTCCAGCTTCGCTGGACACTCCTTCTCAGAGTCCTTTGTTCTCTTCTACCAAAACTCCAAAACTGGTGGTGGGCTTCAGAGCTTTCTTTGGAGCTCAATGTTTACTTTGCTTTATTTTCATTTTGCTGATGACTTACAGATTTGTATCCTCCACTCTAGCTTCTCACCCAAACTAAAGACCTATAAAATCCCCTTCTGTTTGTTCTTGGCTTGCTAAACTAAAACCCGAAAAAGTAAAATATTTTAGAAAATCTGTATCTTCTCTTCCTTCCCCAGTTGCCACCCTAGCACAAAACCAGTAGTTCTTGCAATGTGCTTCTTGGACCAGCAGCCTCCATATTACCTGAAAGACAGATAAAAGTACATATTCTGAAAAACTCTGACAGTAACTCTGGGAAGGCAGTAATCTCTGTTTTAACTGTCTAGTGGTGCTTCTGATGAAGCCTGGGAGACTAACCCTCATTTATTCCCAGATCATACTATCCTGAAAATGAAAATCTTCAAATGGCTACAAATGTTCTCATTGGGTATTTTTTTCTCTTTAACCACAGCATATTACATTCCACAGTTCTGTTCCCTTCCTACATCTCTGATAATATTTCATAGTGCAGCATTTATCCACCCCAGTATTCCATTCTCACTGGCCTTCTCTGTTCCCGGAACATGTCAAATGCACAGCTACTTCTCTGCCTCACACAGAATGTCCACAATTCCTGAAATTCTTTTTGCCAGATCCTTCTATATGTGGCTGCTTCTTATCATTCACTTTTCATCAAAACATTACCTTTCAGCTAAGCATCTCCCCTGACCTCCATCTCTGTATCCCATATCATTTTCTGCTGCATAATCCTTATCTTTTGCTCATAGCAATTATCAAAACTTGAAATTATCTTCTTTATTGGTTTACTTGGTTGGTTGTCTCTCGCAGTAGAATTTAAGCATAAAGAAGAGCAAGTGCTTTGTCTCTTTTTTTTCTATTTTTTCTTTAAAGAGAGACAGTGAGAGAGAGAGAGAGAATACATTTTTATTGAGTTTTTCATATGGCTTTCTTTGCTCCAACATTTAGTTGTGTTTGTGGTGCTGGGGTTTGAACCTGTGTACTTGCGCATGCCGGGCAAGTGCTGTAACCGCCCAGCCACCGCTCCAGCCCTCGTCTCTTTCTTTACTCTCCTGCCCGTGCCTAGAACAGCATACCTGTTTGTTGAATGAATGAAGACCTGGGTTCTAGTGCTAACTCATATCCATCTCTTTGATTTGTTCAAATAAGTAAAATCTCCCTCTGCCTCATATTTTAGCAGGCATTGAAATGTTTTATTCAGTTTATACAAAAGGAACTAGAAAAGATGCTTTCAAAAAGAAGGAAAGAAAGATGAAAACGAAGGGAAGAACAGAGAGGAGAAGAAACAGAGAAGAGGAAAAGGAGAAAGTACAGGGCCGCATATGATCCCAAAAGCCAGAAATAAGCAGTTAGCATTTTTGTGTTATTACATTTTATTGTAAAAAAAAATTTCCCTTCCTCACTCTGAAAATGAAATTTTATCTTGAACATTTTAGAATTTCTATTTCACTGATGTTTTATTATCACCTTTTCATTTGTATTCATCCAGATTCTGATTTGCAAGCAACAGAAGTTGACTTTTGTTTAAATTAGCAGAAAAGAAATTTATTCTAAGAATTTGGAGGGCAGGAGAATTAAGGTTGGAGATTCTCAGCCCAAAATAGCACCCGAAATGATACCACAGAATTGGAGACTGTGTATAGAGCCATTGCCATTCACGTAACCCATCACCAGAGTGGAGTTTTTTTTTGCATCACTAACTTTCAATTCCGTACATGAGTGACAAGGCCTCCGTTATTTGCACAGGCCTTTGCTGCAGGCGGCTATCTGACATTTTCAGCTTCTATAATTGAAGGTAAGTTTGGCTCCATGAGATAAAGCACTTCGCATATGCAATTCCTCGCAGCGGCTGCATGACCAAAAAGACAAATTTCCACCACTGTTCACTTCTTTAAAACACACACACACACACACACACACACACACACACAGCAACAAAAAGCAATATAATGCAATTAACACTCTTACAACTGAAACTATGCTCCCCACTTCCCCCAGAATCAACCTAAATTTTCATTAGTTACTGTAACCATCATTGTCCATAATTCAAAATCATCCCCATTCTTTCTTAGAATCTGTCTCAATCCTGTCTTTTTATTCTAAATGACATCATTAACAGTTCAGAATATGAATATATACACACATATACATAAGCACCTGTACATAAACACACACAAATGGATAAAGAAAAAGATAGTTAATAAACAATGCAATGAATAAAATGCATTGTGTACACTTCTCACTTCCTCCACCGTTCAGGCCTTCTGCCTTCAAGCAGCATTTAATGGGGTGAGGGAGGGAAGCTTTGTTTCTAAGGGCCATGTCAGTGGGTGGGGCTTGTTCAGAGGCTCTGTGTAGTTTTTCAGGTACCAGTAGATCTCTCTCTTCCACCTCTATTGTTTTTCAGCAACATGATATTGCCCAGAATTGATCACTCCAATAAACGACATAACCTATTTTCTGACCTGTTAGTCTAGAAAACAGAGTTGGAAGTAGCTAGGTAGTCCTTTCATCAGGACAAGTTGCACAACATTCAGAGCCCAGTGTAAAACAAAAATACAGGACCCACGTTAAAAATGGTCAAAGAATTTCTAGATGGCAAGAACAGAACATTAAATCAAGCTTAAAACACTTCTAATCCTGGAGCCCCATAAAACTGCAGAGATCACAGGCCCTTGAGCTGGCCCTGAGTTTCAGTTTTGGATTCAGAATAACTTGTGAAACTATTTTCAGTCCTATAGATTTTTATTGCTGAATGAGTATAGATTCCATCTTCCAAGCTCAACTTCCAATTGTCCACTAACACTCCCCCATCAAAGATACAAATGTCATTCTTTACAGACATAGAAAAAGCAACTCTCAAATTCATTTGGAACAGGAAGACACCTAGAATTGCCAAAACATTACTAAGCAAGAAAGACGAAACAGGTGGTTATGCCATATCAAATCAAAAACTATAATATAGAGCTGTAGTAGCAAAGATAGCATGGTACTGGTATCAAGATAGGAAAGAAGACCAATGAAAAAGAATTGAAGATCTTGAAACAAACCCTCAAATCTTTAAACATCTGATTTTTGACAAAGGGGGACAAAATATTACATGGAGGAGAGACAGCCTTTTCTTTTTTTTTCAGGGCTGGGGACCAAACTCGGGGCCTTGCCCATGCTAGGCAAGCGCTCTCTCCCCAACCCTGAGAGACAGCCTTTTCAACAAATAGTGCTGGACAAACTGGACAGCCACTTGCAGAAAGTTGAAATTAGACCCATATTTTTCTTCTTGCATGAGAATCAAATCAGAGTGGATCAAGGAGCTAGGCATTAAACCAGCTACCTTGCAACTGATGGAAGACAAATTAGGTCCAATACTTCGGCATTTGGGAGTAGGCAAAGACTTTCTCAACATGCCTCCTAAAGTGAAGGAAGTAAAGTCAAAAATGAGTGAATGGGATACCATAAAGTTAAAAAGCTTTTGCCTGCCAAGGAAATAATCAAAATAGTCAAGAAGTTTCCTACAGAATTGGAGAGAATCATGGGCTGTGATTCCTCTGACAGGGGCCTAATATCCAGAATCTACAAAATCCTCAAAATCTCAAC
>PVKS010010994.1:50169-60965 GCA_004027875.1 Aplodontia rufa
AACTTCTCAACAGAGGACATTGATCAAGCCAATGAATACATGAGAAAGTGCTCTAAATCACTAGTAATCAGAGAAATGCAAATGAAAACTACATTAAGATTTCACCTCATGCCAGTCAGATCGGCAAAAATGAAGAAAATAAACAATAATAGATGCTGGAGGGGCTGTGGAGAGATAGGAACACTAACACACTGTTGGTGGAGCTGCAGGCTGGTACAGTCCCTCTGGAAAGCAGTGTGGAGAATCCTCAAAAAACTAGGGATGAGCCCACCATATGATTCTGCTGTTCCTCTCCTGGGTATTTTTCCAGGGAATTTTGGAATCAGCATATTACAGTGACACAGCGAAATTGATGTTCATAGCAGCTCAATTTACAATAGCTAAATTATGGAAACAACCCAGATGCCCATCACTGGATGAATGGATTCAAAAACTGTAGTACATATATACCATGGAGTTCTACTCAGCAATTAGAAACAATGATATTGCAGCCTTTGAAGGTAAATGGATGGCTATGGAAGCAATCATGCTGAGTAAAATAAGCATAACCCAGAGAACCAAGGGTCGAATGTCTTCACTCATCTGTGGAGACTGGAGCTAGACCCTGGCCATTGAGAAAGGAGGTCAATTCTCATGTCTTAAATCTGGATAAGGTGTAATGTCATACAACCTAAGGCATTTGTAGAGATGTATTGGGAAGGAGGGGGGGAGGGATAAGGGTAATTGGGGGGCTCTTGGGGGTATATCTAATTTTCAGAATTTATATATATATATTATTTCGTTAGAAGCTTGTTTGATTGTTCAACAAATAAATTTCTTAATTAAAAAAAGAAGTTGAGATCTCTGTTTCTTCCCCTTAAACCTGGGGAAATCTCTGTAATTTCTTTGACCAACATAAGTGTCACTCTGTCTCCTCCTTCCAATCCTTTCTTCACATTCTCTGAGAGCTCTGAGCTGACAAGTGAGAAGTCCCGCTACCTGGAAACCGGTGGAAAGATATGGAGACTGCGGTTGTCCCGCCTTCAGCTGTCGTAGTTGTCCCAGTCTAGGCATCTTGTGAATACAGAAGCCTCATGTAAAAACTGACTACAATCTAATGAGAAAAAATAAACCTGAACTTGCAATACCCAAGTTTTTATTCAAGGAATATAATTACTATTTTAAGCCATTAATTATTGTCTTTTTCTACAGCAACAGATAACTAATCCATGTTCCATGGGCAATAAGATCTCCAATCAGCAGAACCCAAGTGTCAGATGTGGAAAGCTAAAAATTATGCAACAGGATCATTAAGTATAATAGTGAGAGACACCATTCTTTCTTACATCCATTGGTTCTCAGACCATTGTAATTCTGTTTATAGGAAGAAAGCTCCATATATTGGGGATGGTTTCAAACATAATACTGGGTCCTGTAAGTAAGCACCATAAATTTGGAAAGGTGGTTTTCCAGTTAAAGCTTTAACTGAAATATAAATACATAGAGTGATTAAGGCATTTATGATCCAAAGCAAGAGGTTTTGAGAGCAGAAAGGAATTTGTCAAATAATTACACTGAAATAAAAGGCATAAACTTAAACTGTCCTAGGTAGATCAAGATACTTAGTCAACCTATCAATACAGTGATTAAAAGTGATGAGAGACATATATATCATATGCACCTCAATCATCATCTTACGTCTATCTATTGATGTAGATGTAGGCCAACTTCATTGGGCACAAAAGAATGTATTCTGGATACCATGACAAAGAATCAAATCTTCAGCAAATCTGTGGTTCTTACTGGCAGAATCAAGGCATAAAAAGGAATTACAAATACAGAGTAACTGTATATATTCCACTAGGGAAAGATTGCTTCTCTTCCGGGAGAAAAAAATACTAGCCAACACTCAAGCAAATGACTGGAGTGCTCAAGATGTACTTTATTATTTATTTATTTATTTTTAAAGACAGGGAAAGAGAGAATCAATTGCATTTAGTTTTCCATATGACTTTCATTAGTCTAACACTTCATTGTGTACATGGTGCTGGGGTTCAAACCCATGTCCTCACATATGCCAGGTAAGCACTGTAACCACTGAGCCACTGCTCCAGACCAAGGTGTACTTTATTGTGACTCAGCAGCCAGGTGACCATAAAAAGTATTTAATAAATGAGGGGTGATAATCATAATTTCATGTTTTAATATCTGTTAGGATAAGCTCCTACCTTACATTTCTTTTACATAAACATTCTCCACCTACTGAGCATTTATTATGTTAAGTGAACTTCAGAATTCCTTCCTAGTTTCCAAAAATCCCCTAAGGGATTCTGATTAGAATTCCATTAAGTTTAAAAATTAGTTTGGGACTTAATGAGGGCTACAGAAGGAAAGGCCTATATTTAGACATGCAAAGTAATAAAGTTCATCTTGGAAAAATTCTCCACTGGCTAACTTCATATTTGACATATTTAAATGCCATAGAATAGGTCTCTGCAGGAGCATTTTAAAATTGATGATTTTCAAATATTTCATGGAATTTAAAAAAAAACAGTTTTCCTGAATCACTTGCGGCATTAGCGTATAGAAATAATTCCAAGAAGAGGAATGTCTAATCATAGTCTAGAGTCATGAAAAGATTGAGGTATTTCAACGTGTCAGATACATTCAAGCCTGCAAAATGTAATGAAATCTATGGTCTTTGGGGCATTGTGGAAAAAATAATCTTCAAGAAGTTTCCTTTGCAATATGCATTATATTCCAAGTGAGTTGCTTTTCTGCTGTGTCAGCTGTCTTTTCTGATGGAAGAATTGATAGACATTTTTTTTCCTAACAGAAGAAGTAAAATGTAAACAAAGGATTATCAACATTTATTTTTTGGAGGGTAGGAGGAAATCACACAAGTAGTAGATAAAGAATAGAATATTTTTTAAATACAAAGTCCTTGAACACCAAAAACTTAGGTAGTTATAACTACAGAAACTTGAAGACTCTAAGTCTTGTTCTTTTACTCTCTTGAGTCAAATTTTTCTCTGCTGTGACCAAAATCCCTAACAAAAACAATTTTAAAGGAGGAAAAGTTTATTTTAGGGCACACAGTCTTAGCAGTCTCAGTCCATAGACAGCAGGCTCCAATCCTCGGGCTGGAGGTGAGGCTGAACATTATGGTAAAGCAGAGAGAAACTCCATGCCAGATACAAAATATTTACCAAAAAGGCACACCCCCAATGACCCACCCTGCAACCACACCCTCACACTAGCGCCTTCAGTTACCACCCAGTTAATCCCTGTGAGGAGATTAATTCACTGATGGATTAAGGCTCTCATAACCCAATCATTTCACCTCTAAACCTTCTTGCGTTTCCTTACGCATGAGCTTTTGGAGGGCATCTCATATCCAAACCACAACCATAATTTACTTCATAATTAGGTGAATTTATAGATCTCGTTAATTATATTAGCACCTAGAATTAATATTAAAATTCGTGTCTCTTCCTTGTTCATCTTAGAAATTACTGATGCTAAACTAAGTGATGGATAAATACATGTAAATGTATTTCTATATATGGGATATACTATAATATATTTGCCTTTATTGGGATAAAAATATTTACCAAAAAAAATTTACCATATAGACCTTTATCCCAGGGACTCCTCAGAAATGATCTTTCTTGAATCAACTATGAGGAGATGATAGCCCCAAAGTGAGTTATACAAATGAGATTTAAGATTGTACAGCTACATAAATGCCAGCACAGAAATATCCAAATTAAAAACAGAGTTCTCTAATATTCCCTGGATAGAAGACTCATGGTGAAATACACTGTTCCCTTTTATTTACAATTTTATTCAGGTATATCATATATTTAGCAAGGTCCATAAATCTTGCTTGATGAATTGTAATATTTGTGTGGACCGTGACTGAGCAACCCCTGCTCACCCCAGCTCAAGTGGCAGGGTATTTCCAGCATGCCAGGAGGCTTCCTCCTGCTCCTTGGAGCCAATGCCCTCCCAGTCAGAGAGCACCATTGTTATTTGATTTTCTTTCTTTCTTTCTTTCTTTCTTTCTTTCTTTCTTTCTTTCATTCATTCATTCTTTCTTTCTTTCTTTCAAGAGAGAGAGGGACAGTGAGAGAAAAAGTAAAAGAGAAGCAATTTTATTTAATTTTTCATGTGGCTTTTGTTGCTCTGACACTGTTGTGTATGTGGTGCTGGGGTTTGAGCCCGTGTCCTTGCGCATGCCAGGCAAGTGCAATACCACCAAGCCTCACTGTTCCAGTCCAGCCCACCACTGCTTATTTCTGTCACTATAGATTACTTTTGCCTACTTTTGAACTTCTGGTCGGTGGAACACCATATGAATGTAGTACATGCATTTTTGTAATTAGCTTATTTCAATCAACAGTATTTGAGATTCATCCATCTTGGTACATGTACCATTATTTCAGTTCTATAATTGAATACAATAAAAATTGTGAGTTCAGAGAAAAATAAAGAAACAGTTAAGCTGGGTGCAGTGGTGCATGCCTGTAATCTCAGCAGCTCATGAGGCTGAGGTAGGAGGAATGCAGGTTCAGAGCCAGCCTCAGCAACAAAGCAAGGCCCTGAGCAACTTAGTGAAATCCTGTCTCAAAATAAAAGGGCTGGGAATGTGATCCATTGGTTAAGTGCTTCTGTGTTCAATCCATTATGAAAGAAAGAAAGAAAGAAAGAAAGAAAGAAAGAAAGAAAGAAAGAGAAAATGTGGTAGTTCAGCATTAGGTCTGCATGTACATTTAAGTTCTAGATCTCCAAGTGAAAATCCTTTGTATTAATTTTTTGTGTGTATGCACAGTTCTCACATCTGTAGAATGTTCCACATTGACCCACTGAGTTTCAAGCCAGACGGGACATGCTAGGCTGGATATATGAGAGTAAAGAGGACAGCATAAGGACTCATCCTGAAGGACTAGAACAATGAAACAAACCTGAGAAGGTTAAAAATTACTAATATCCGTGCTGGCTCCAATAGAGGGGTAAACATGGTTAGTGGATCATAAATTGGTACTCTATTTCTTGAGAACAATTTGTCACAAAAATTTATGACTTTAAACATCTTTATACTCTAATTCAGTCATCTCATGTTGAAGATTTATTTTAAGGAAATTGAGATGAAAACAATTATATACAAAAGTTGATTACCACATTTTTATAGTCGCGAACATTAAAAAATCTAAATATCAGTAAATAGAGAATTGTTTAATGAACACTATATAACCACATGGTAGAACACGTCAATTTTTAAATTATTTTTAAAGGAATATTAAATGGAATGAGAAAAACTGTTAAATAAGGACAGGGGATAAACACCTAGCTAGCAGATGTCGTAGCTGTTTTCTGTCTGACTTGCATAAATTTCAGCCTGCAGGTCATTGATGATCTTTCTGCAGAACATCATGTGGTCTCCAGTATTGATGACATGCTGATTAAACCTGGTAAACAGGAAGTGGCAAGGAATCTGGTGCCCTAGTACTATGGTTTGGATGTGAGGTGTTCCCCAAAAGCTCATGCGTGAGACCATGCAAGAAGGTTTTGACAAGAAGTGATTGGGTTATGAGAGCCTTAATACAATCAATGAATTAATCCCCTGATGGGATTAACTGGGTGATAACTATAGGCTAGTGGGCTGAGTCTGGAGAAGGTGGGTCACTGGGGGCAGGTTTTGGGGTTCGTATTTTCTACCTTTCTGATTGCAATGCCCTGACCCACTTTTCTGCCATGACATTCTGCCTTATCTCCAGCCCCAAGGAACGGAGGCTGTAGTCTATGCACTGTGATCTCTGAAAGCAAGAGCCCCCAAATAATCTTTTCCTCCTCTAAAATTGTTCTCTGGTCTTTTAGTCACATCAGTAAAAAAGCTGACCAAAATACCTAGTAAGACACAGGGTGCCAATGAGCTAGGAGGTAAATCTTAGAAATGTAGAAATACGGAGAGGCCTGTCACACTGCAGAGTTTTGAGAGGTGTAATGGTCTGGACCAGATAAGCCATCCCCTTCATGATATAGGTCAGGATATTTTAATTCATATTCCTCCCGCTTGGATATGAGGCCAGTATGTCCCATGCTTGGGACTACTGCTCCAACCCACTTATCAGATAACTTAACTTAGAGCGCTGCCTGTTTTGAGTGGGGAGCACATAAGGGAGACTTTTTTTAAGTCTGTGCCCTAATATTCCAGCCATATAGCTCATCAGACCCAACAGTGCTAAAGTATCTGTTGTATGGTAGTCCCCAAATCAAGAGTTGCAGCCCAGAGCCCTAGAGCTGCACAGAATTTTTGGAATGGCGGCTTCCATGGTCTACTGGGTCCTAGGACAGACAGAGCACCGATGATGGTATGTCAAAGGACAATGTAACTCATCATGGGCTGGGACTGGTCACAAAAGCTGGGAGCAATTCCTTGCACTGTGGAAATAGTCCTATTTCTTTTCAGAGCAGTCCACAGAGCAAAAGGGAGATTCAGAAAAATGTTTCCTCTTTTAGCTCCTGCCTGCAACCTGAGCATGCTGTTAGGGCAGGGAAAACCTGACGCTCTTCCCGGATTGGCACAATATATTTGTGTGAGCTGCAAATGGACTTCTGCTAACTGAAAAATGGAAACATCAGTGTAATCTCCTTTATCAAGACATGTCATCCACACTGAAGGAGGGACTTTGCATAGACTTGGTTCAAAGATAGGAGTGTAGGCTAATCTCTCAAAATTGTATGCTTCGTAGGAAAATGATATCATTCTATGGTTGTAATACTGATCTTAAATTATCTGTGTCTTTATTTGTTATAACCAGAATATTTGGCTGGAATTAATGAACAAAGCTTGTGATTTAGCTAGTAAAATAATCACTGGAACTCTTGGTTCAATTTTTAATGAACTTGCATATATGTATATTGGTATATATGAAATATGTGTGTGTTTATTCTTGATAATTTATTGTATTTCAGAATAAAGATTTATATGTATAGTATAAGATGCATAATTCACTATTTGTCTTTCTGTTTGTTGATCTGTAGATTCATCTATAATATTCCTTTTCTATGGTATATTTCAGCTCTGCCAGGGAATATTTCGGGAGACACATTAGTTTTTGTCTTTAATCAGAGAGTTTGCATTCAGTAACTGAAAGAATGCAGTGGATTTGTACTAGATTCTGTGGTGCTACTGGTTGTTCTAAATGTATCTAATTTGAATTTTTCATTTACACAGCTGGTTGTATTTGCCCTGAGATATTATTGCAAAAAAGGATGGAAGAAGCACATGTTACACCCAGCTCAAGGCTCGTTGAGACATTTTATCTTTCAAATCTTGAACTACGGTTGACCCCTTCGAAGTTCAGGTTTGTACTTACTCCTCAACTTATTAAAATTCTCAATTTTATAAAGAAAGTCACATAAGAAAATCATTGGGAATAAAATCTGTCCCCCAAAATATGTTAAAAAATTATAAGTACTTAAGTAAATTATAAGAACTTAAGTAATTGATTTCATTTCCCCTAAGTAACTCCAAAAAGATGCTAAATACACAAATTAGAATGATTTCGTACTTGCTGGCTTTCCATTTGCTTCAACAATAATTCACGTTGGGTCCTAACTCTTTCTTCCTGAGGCTCCTGATTCAGTGAAAGCCATATATCAACGGGTTTTTGAGTTTTGCCCTGTCATCTCACTTTAAGAGTCCTATCTTTGTATATTTAGCCTTACATTTTGGGAATGGCTTTTTAAAATAGTATCCATTATAAAGCTGCTAGAGGAAGAAATATTGTGATGGAACCATAAAAAGGTGCACAGATGCATCCTGCGGAGTCATTCGTATTAATCTTAAGATGAAAACCTACTGCAAAGTGGAATGTTCTGAGGTAACAAATCACCTCTCTCAATATATTTTTAATCCATTTTTGTTTTAGAAAGATGAGGTGCATTATTTATAAAATTACTCTCTTTACCCCCAAAGCACCATTGATCGCCTATGGAAACAACAGCAAACTTTAGGAGTGAACACTGTAATCTGCATCAACATTAAAAGCCGTAAAGAGTTTTTTTCCCTTCCCGCAATAGCCATTCATTTTATTTGTTTGCTTATCGCATCCTGGTGCAGTGGCATGAGGGATTAAGAAGAGGGAAGATGACCTGTGTCCGGGTGATGGCAGGACCAAGAACATGAAGGCAGAAGAGCTGAGGCGCGTATTCAGGAAGGGTGCACTCTTTGCTTTGACAGCCCAGCAACTGAGATGGACAAAGACAGTGGGCGATGGATGAGGACGATGTGTGGGATTGGCTGATGTTCAGTTGCTTAGTTACAAGGACATCCTTACAAATTGCTAGAACAGAGGCCACTTTGAGCCAAATGTTACCACTCAGTTACAGAGGCTGGTTTAGGCCAAATTTATTTCAGTTTAACAAGAAAAAGTTGTTGCTTTGTAGGCAACAGAGAAAGGTTATTGAAAGAACATGCTTTTAAACAGGTCTTTCATATAAGCAGTAAATAATTTAAGAAGAGTAATGCCTTTTTTTCAACAGATATTTGTTGGACTTCTGCTATGCACCATATGCATCCTAAATTCTGGTGTCTTGGGGTCTTTGCATGGTCCCTTCTCTCACGCCAGTGAGATCATACATGGCTGATACGAGAAACAAGATAACAAATGCAGTAAGGAACCATTTTCAACCATTTAGAAGGTGAAATTAAGCTAAGGTAGTGACCATTGGATCGGGAATGGAACAAACCCATTGAAAAATGACAGAAATTGGTAAATCATTTCATGTATAAGAGAAAGGGTGATTTTTTAAAAAGTCATCAATTATTTGAGTGGCAAATTGGAGATATCATTAATATGAACAACTATACAGCATGTGTAGATAGATTGTAAGGAGATTCTAAGGATTGGGAGGAACTGTGTTTGGAAGTCTCATGAGATAAACAAGAGGGTATAAAGCTACAGCAGGAAATCACTGCTGTGTTAGAGAAGTGTGGCCATCTAATCTATCATCCATACAGGACTGCTTGGAGATTAATAATAGCACCAGGACAAAGATTATAGATGGAATCTCTCTCAGGATGAGTTGTGACCTTAAGCTGTAATCAGCCATGTCATATCATGATAGACTTTGTGAAGATAGTACAGAATGGTTAAAAGAGGAGAGAGGAAGAGAGCAGAGGATGCACAGTCACAGCTACCCATGAGGGAACTCATTAAACTGCGGCTCAGGAGGCACTGTGTTGGGTTGCACGCTGGTAAGCAGCTTTCCCAACATGCATAAGAGGCTCTGGGAAATCCAGAGCTAAATGACCCATTTACTTTTAGAAATCTAGGGTGCTGGAGCAGTGGCTCGGTGGTTACAGCACTTGCCCAGCATGCACAAGTTCACAGGTTCAAACCCCAGCACCCACATACACAACTAAGTGTCAGAGCAACAAAAGCCATGTGAAAAACTCAATAAAAACTGATTCTCTCTCTCTCTCTTAACCTCTCTCTCTCTCTGTCCTTCTCTCTCTCTAAAAAAAATCTATTTTGTAGTTACTATTTTACTACACCCATACCACACACACAAAGCATGGAGCAGAAGAAGAAAAAAAGGTAAGTATAGCACCTCTTTACATTTTTGTTTTTTACATCAACTCTACCATTAGAGGTGGGTCAGCCCTGGTCTGAGCTCTTAAGGCAGAACCGTGGGCTTGTGTAGAAAAAACAGGCAGGATGGAAAAGCTCCTGGACCGGATATGATTTAGACATGACAGGTCTGATCTGCAGAGGAGGGACGTTGCTCATATAATATTCGGGATCCATAATAACATGTTCATTCATGGGAATCACTTATTTCATCATTGAATCTCATTTGCCAAAAACATGTGTTAGAAGATATGTTAAGACCTGTGAGGGAGGTGCTGAATGAAATAGCACGTCTAGAAAGCACCGATTCAGACACAACAGAAGACATTAACTGAAGGTCCTTTTTGTTTTCATCCTATCAAAATAAAGTCTTTTCTTCCCCTCAGGTGAAATGCTAATTAGTTTGGAAGGTCTTACCATGATATGCTGGAGCTGAATCATACTAATTTGGAAGAATCGATCTTTAAGTTTTCAAACTTTTTGAATTTTTTGAAATAAATAACCTTTACTAAAAATTATCTATTATAATACAATATTATGTTACACTATGATATTATATTAAAATGTATAAATACTTAAAAGGCAACACTTTGTAATAGTTTTATTGCATTTTACTGTACTATATGCTGGAAACTTCTTTACTTTTATTTGTATTTGTATGGTATAAACTCTATAAAATCATGGCGGTTATGCATCTTTTCCCAATTCCACCAACCTATAATGTCAAGGTGATCGTTTGAAATAGCTATGATGAATATATTTACAACACAAATATAGGTAAACACTGCTAAGCAGACTAATTTCCCTCCACCAACCCCAAGAGCTGGGCATAATTATTTAGGTGGATGGTAATTTTCATTTTATATTTTATAATGATGATAGTAGAAAGATTGTCAAATGTTTCTGTAGAACCCCTTTCTAAAAAGTAAACTCTTAAGATTGACAGTACCACATTAGCATTCATTGTAGAAAGCAAATATTTCAAAACTATCTGTTTGCTTTTACTGAAAGCATTTTTTTTAAAGAAAGAGGGACAGTGAGAGAGAGAGAGAGAGAGAGAGAGAATCAATTTTATTTAGTTTTTCATGTGACTTTCGTTGCTCCAACACTTCATTGTGTACGTGGTGCTGGGGTTTGAACTCCCATACTTGCGCTTCCTAGGCAAGTGCCCTAACC
>PVKS010010995.1:0-58189 GCA_004027875.1 Aplodontia rufa
GAAAAGAAGGAGACAAATGAAGCAAATCAATAAAATCTCCAATGAAAAGGGAGTGATCACCATAGACCCCATGGAACTCCAACAAATTATAAGATCATATTTTGAAAACCTATATTCCTCCAAATTTGATAATTTGGAAGAAATGGATAAATTTCTTGACACATACAACATCCCTAAATTGATTCAGGATGATATTGAATTCCTAAATAGCCCAATCACAGGCACTGAAATTCATATTGCTATTAAATGTCTACCAAAGAAGAAAAGCCCAGGACCTGATGGCTTCCCCACTGATTTTTACCACACTTTTGAGGAGGAACTAACACCTTTCCTTATTAAGTTATTTCAAGAAATTGAAAAGGAAGGAATGCTCCCATCCACTTTTTACGTAGCAACCATAACTCTGATACCAAAACCCGACAACGATACATTAAAAAAAAGAAAACTACAGACCAATATCCCTTATGAACTTGGATGCAAAAATCCTTAATAAAGTACTAGCAAACCATATTCAAAAGTTATCAAGAAAATAATCCATCATGATCAAGTGAGCTTCATCCCAGGAATGCAGGGCTGGTTCAACATACACAAAACAATCAATGTAATTCACCACTTAAAAAGAATCAAAGACAAAAACCATATGATCATCTCAATGGATGCAGAAAAGGCCTTTGATAAAAATCCAGCACCCTTTTATGTTCAAAACTCTAGAGAAGATAGGGTTCAAAGGATCATTTCTGAACTATGTAAAGACCATATATGCTAAACCCTCAGCTAGTATAATACTAAACGGAGAAAAGCTGAAAGCATTTCCACTAAAATAAGGAATAAGACAAGGCTGTCCACTCTCACCACTTTTATTCAATATTGTTCTTGAGACCCTAGCTGGAGCAATTTGGCAAGAGAAAGAAATCAAAGGGATAAAAATAGGAAGAGAGGAAGTAAAACTCTCTCTTTTTGCAGATGACATGATCCTGTATCTGGAAGATCCAAATACTCCATCAGTAAACTGCTTAACTTATAAACAGATTTACCAAAGTGGCAGGGTACAAGATCAACACCCACAAATCAATAGCTTTCCTATACACTAATAATAATAGGTCTGATGAAGAAATCAGGAAATCAGTCCCATTCAAAATATCTTCAAAAAAAATATAAAATACTTGGGAATTAACCTTACAAGGGAAATCAAAGATCTCTACAACAAAAATTATCGGTCATTGAAGAATGAAATCCAAGATGACCTAAGAAGATGGAAAGATGTCCCATGCTCTTGGTTAGGCAAAATTAATATAATAAAAATGACCATTCTACCAAAAGCTTTATATAGACTTAATGCTATCCCCATAAAGATACCTGTCATTCATTACAAACATAGAAAAAGCAATTCTCAAATTCACTTGGAACAATAAGAAACCTAGAATTGCCAAAACACTACTAAGCAAGAAAGATGAAACAGGCAGTTTTGCAATACCATATTTAAAACTATACTATACAGCATGGTACTGGTATCAAGATATGAAAGAAGACCAAGGGAATAGAATAGAAGACCCTGAAACAAATTCTCAAATCTTTAAACATCTGATTTTTGACAAAGGGGGACAAAATATTACATGGAGGAGAGACAGCCTCTTCAACAAATGGTGCTGGACAAACTGGACAGCCACTTGCAGAAAGTTGAAATTAGACTCATATCTTTCTCCTTGCAAAATGGATCAAGGAGCTAGGAATTAAACCACTTTAAAGCTACTTTGCAACTGATGGAAGACAAATTAGGTCCAACACTTCAGCATTTGGGAGTAGGCAAAGACGTTCTCAACATGTCTCCTGAAGTGAAGGAAATAAAGTAAAAAATCAGTGAATGGGATGCAATAAAGCTAAAAAGTTTTTGCACTGCCAAGGAAACAATCAAAAGAGTCAAGAGATTTCCTACCGAAATGGAGAGAATCATAGGCAATGATTCCTCTGATAGGGGTCTAATATCCAGAATCTACAAAATCCTCAAAAACCTCTACTACAAAAACACAAACAACCCAATTAATGAATGGGTCAAAGAGCTAAATAGAAACTTCTCACCAGAGGACATTGATTAAGCCAATGAATACATGAGAAAGTGCTCTAAATCACTAGTAATCAGAGAAATGCAAATGAAAACTACATTAAGATATCACCTCACGCCAGTCAGAATGGCAAAAATGAAGAAAATAAACAATAATAGATGCTGGAGGGGCTGTGGAGAGATAGGAACACTAACACACTGTTGGTGGAGTTGCAGACTGGTACAGCCCTTCTGGAAAGCAGTGTGGAGAATCCTCAAAAAACTAGGGATGAGACCACCATATTATCCTGCTATTCCTCTCCTGGGTATTTTTCCAGGGGATTTAGAATCAGCACACTATAGTGACATGGAAATATCTATGTTCATAGCAGCTCAATTTACAATAGCTAAATCTTGGAAACAACCCAGATGTCCGTCACTGGATGAATGGATCCAAAAGCTGTGGTACATTTATACCATGGAATTTTACACAGCAATTAGAAACAATGATATTGCAGCCTATGAAGGTAAATAGATATCTATGGAAGAAATTATACTGAGTAAAATCAGCATAACCCAGAGAACCAAGGGTCGAATGTCTTCACTCATATGTGGAGGCTGGAACTAGACCCTGGCCATTGAGAAAGGTGGTCTATTATCATGTGTTAAATCCAGATAAGGTGTAGTGTTACACAACCTAATACATTTTTAGAGATGTTGTGGTAATGGGAAGGGAGGGATAAGGGTGGGTAATTGGGGGGGCACTCTTGGGGGTAAATCTAATCTTCAGAATCTATATACATTTTATATTATTTTGTTAAAAAACTTGTATGATTGTTCAACAAATAAATTTCTCAATAAAAAAATAGATACTATGGAATTACCACAAGGATAGAAATATAAATGGCACAGAATACAAATAATTCACAATTACACCTACTCTTTTAAATAATGAAGTTTTCATTGAGATACTTCATTGAGATACCTTATAATTCATCTATTTAAATTGTAGAAAAATGATTTTGAGTATATTAACCAAAATGTGCAGCTGTCAAAACAATTTTAGGATATTTTATCACCTTCAAAAAAACCCCAGAAGCTCACACCATTACCAATTATTTCCCCCATTCTCCTCCCACTACCCTTGGGGGCTGCCAATCTTCTGTCTGTCTCTATAGAATAGCCTTTTGTGGCCATTTTATGAATGTAATCATATATGATATTCTTTTGGCTTCTTTTACCTTTCATGATGTTTTCAAAGTTTAGCTATCTTATAGCATCTATGAGTTCCCTATTCTTTTCTATGGTCAAATAATTTTCCACTGTGGATATATCCCATTTTTTCTGTTTATTAGTTACTGGACAATTTGAATTTCTTCCACTTCCTAGCTATAATGAATATGAGTACTAGGAACATTCATGTATTAGTTGGAAGGATGACTCTTTGCTGGGTGATGGGAATTTTCTGTCTTAATTGGAAAGTTAGTATATTTGGCAGAAATCATCTACCTCACACTAAAATGTCCTAACTTCATTATGTGGAAATTGTACCTCAATAACATTTATATCTAAAAAGGAACTATGAAGCAGTTATATTCAAGCACTGTGCTGTACGATGAGTATATAACAATTACAGAAATATGGGTAACCTCTGCTTTCATAAGGGCTAGTTCCTGGTCTAATTTCATATGCATTGTCTATGTTACTATACTGACCCCACACAAAAATTTCATAAGGGAATGTGAGCCACAATTATTATTACCTTTTCAGAGCTGAGAAAAATAATGGCTCAGAGATTTTAATAGCTCAAATCAAAGATATGCTATAGAGTGTGTCAGAGAGTTAAGTCCAGGTTTATGATATTTAAGATCTTTTCTACCAACCATACAATAAAACACTATCATTTCACAAAGGTCAAATTTGGATGCCTAGATATCCGTAGACATAAGAATAGATAGAAAGAGCTATAACTTACAGAAAGCAGCAGAGGTCAGACAAACATCTACATTTTAGCCCTACCTCTAATCTTTCTAGTTTTAAGACCTTGAAAAATATTCTTAAATATTTTGAGATTCGGTGTTTTTTTGTTTTCCCCTAAAACTGAAAACAGCTACCTGTTTACAATTGCCAGAGCTTATATGACCGCCATGATTTCAGAAACTTCTACACATTCCTCATTTTTGTAAAATATACAGGAATGTGTACATTTTTACTGTGACTTTTGTTAATGGAAAATGTTCTGCACATATTTGCTGTGGTTTGGGTATTAATTTCCTCCAAAGGTCCAGGTGATGAAGGCCTAGTCCCTACCTCGCTTGAAACCATTGGAATACTGTAGCTACCTTAAGATGTGGGGCCTACTGGGAGGCTTCAGGTCACTAATTAAGGCAGTGACCTCTAAGGGGACTGTGGGTCTCTAGCCTCTTCCTCTTTCTCTTTTTCACATCCTGGCCATGAAGTGAATGGTTTTGCTCTGATAGCTGCTCCCACCATAGTGGGCTACCACAGGCCCAAAGCAACAGGGTCAAACAATGATAGCTTGGAGCTTCTAAAACTGTAAATCAAAATAACCTTTTTCTCTTTATCACTTTAAAATCCAGTGCTTCAGGTACTTGTTGTAGTAATGGAAACTTGAATAACAATGTTCCTATGTCCATGAGAGTATATGTGTGTAAGAGAGAATTTATCACTCAGTAGAATATATATCATCCAGGCCATTATGCAAAAAAATTAATCTCATTCTTCTTTTTTAAAAGAGAGAGAGACAGGGTCAGTAAGAGAGAGAGAGAGGGAATGAATCAATTTTATTTAGTTTTTCATGTGGCGTTCATTGCTCTGACACCTCGTTGTGTACATGGTGCTGGGGTTTGAATCCATGTCCTTGTGCAGGCAACTGCTGTAACCGTTGAGCCACCACTATAACCCCTAACACCGTTCTTTTTGAAATAGCTACATACTATTCCTTAGCAAAGCTTTCACGCTTTTTCCATCATTACCCTTAATGATGATTTCCAAAATGGTCTGTTCGGGTTTTGGAAAAGCCATAAGTAAAACTGCAGATCCACATGCACATGGTAGCACTGAAGCTGTTAATTCTGTTAGCTATGCTCCTTTAAAAAGTGACCTGATAGCTGAAGAATTATGCATTTGTAACTCTAACAAATATTACCAAAGTGTTATCTAAAAATTTTGTGACAATTTACACTCCCCACAGCCATGTGTCTGAGGGAACACTTCCCGTATACACATTTGCCAGCTGTGATTTTCATTCTAAACAAATAAATATAGTTCCATTTGCCCTGCCCCACCCACTGTAAACCCAGCACCTATCTTCCTGTCTCCTACGCAAGCATGATCACATTGGGGCTGATCCATGAAATGCTGTACCCAAGAACATGAACCTGGGCTCTAACAGAGCAGGTCTGCCAGGGTCCCCAAAGCAGGAACAACAGAGGCGGCTTTTCCTCCACTCTAGCAGCTCATGTATTTACTCTTTTCCACATGTCTGAGCTAATGACTCTGCTGATCTGGAGCAGAGGATTACACTAAGCCACTCTTTGTAATGCTTGCTTGACTGAGGATGAACTCAGGATGAAATGATGTTTGTAATGTTCTTTCAGGAATTGCAAGCCATCAAATTTGTCAAATATTTATATTGGGCAACTATTAGGTATAAAACACATTTGGCACATGTCTGTCTGTCTCTCTCAATATCTATCTATAAATGCCTGCTTTTTTGTACCATACTGTTTTCAAAGGTATTAGAGTCATAATACAAGATATAATCTAGATAGGGTATGATTTCACTCAGAGGTATGGAAAAGATTTTAAATTAGAGTGCTGATATTTATTGAGTCCACAGGTTTACCTTCACTCCTTTCAGTCATAGCAACTTGTTTCTTTTCTTCTTTCAGTGCCTACTCCTCTTCACTCAAACAACCTAACTTAATAGCATTGATCCTGAATCTATTCTGGGAAAGCTGTATTTGATAATTAGTAAGAAGCAACTTTAAACCTCTATCTTGCTAATATGAATAATTCCATATTAAAATCATGAATAGCCAATGTTATACAATCCATTAGAAATGGATGGAGTCAAGTTCAGGGAGAAAACAGAAAATTGTCTCCTTCCACATTTAGAAAAATAAATTTTGTTCCTTGGATTAGTCAGTACTCTGTTACTGTAATAACATGTCCTAAGATAATTAAATTTATAAAGAGAAAAGATTTATTTTGGTGTACTATTCTAGAATTTGCTTTCCAAGATTGGGCAATTCCATAGCTTCATGCCTCTGGTGAGAACAGTTCATCATGGCGGGAGCATGCGGTAAAGCAAACCACCCATGTGCCAGGAAGCAGAGAAAGACTGAAAGATGCCAAGGTCTTATAGCCCCCTTCAAGGATATGACCCAATGACCTAAAAATCTTCCATTAGACCCGACCTTTAGAGATCCACAGTACTTGCCAATAGCACCACCTTGAGGACCAACCCTTTAACACCTGGACCTTTGCAGGACAGGGACCATATACAAACCATAGCAGTTCCTGATGTTAAGGCACTATAGCAAGAAAAGAGGTCTATCTAACCAGCTCAAATAATACTCGCTTGACTAGGACAAGGCTGAGGAATAGGAATAAGAAGCATGACATGATAGAATGGGGCACAATATGATTTAATATGAAATATATGATATGATAGGGCAAATGGGTACCACCCTTTTGTTGGATGGACTAGGGAAACTATAGAGGCTGGGCCATCTGAGATAGGTCACATAATAAGAGTAAAAGCACAGTGGCAAAAGCCAGTAATTTGAATTCCCTGCCACTGTGTAAATCTGAATTATTATACAAGAGTTTCAAATTTAGAATTGGAAAACGTATGTCCATAAAGATTCCATTGGAAGAAACTTGAGGATATTTTGTTAAGATAATCATGAGTACTTTTTTCAGCCTGTCATTATTCCTCATTTTCCAGCTCAAGCCCCAGTGCACACACTGAATCTCAATATTTCCAAAGGTCTCTGAATGCAAAAGAGAATGATGGGCAATTACAGTCAGGGAAACAAGCCACTTGGGACACACTCAGAGAGTAGCAATTCTGGACATTGTTAATTCTGACCCTGTGGCCAGAAAGTCTGAGGACATCAGCACAGGCCTAACCAGCCCTTCCAGCTCAAAATGTGCAGGGCGATATCTTCATAATGATCAGGGCCCAGTGAGAGCTCGATTCCTTGGACACTTAACTGCCTGAGGCCTGGTATGATAAACTGGATTCTCTGTCCTGAGCATACACAGCAAGCTTTTGACAGGTGGCAGGAACAATTGCTGTAAATGCCACTAAAACTTCACATCTTACTTGCCTTACAATTAAAGGCAATGGGCCACTGTTGGTAATACTGTATTGGGGGAAAATGAAAACAATATCAGAGGTAAAATAAAGAATATATGTAAAGGTGAAGAAAATAATCTTAAGGGAAGACCTTGGCCAACATGGGTTTTTATAACTAATATATAAACAAAAGACAAATCAGCTTATAAAAAGTCAAACATGAGTATTATAGCCCAAATAATGAAAATGACAATTAGATCCATTGTTAAATAATGCTAGATGGATAAGATCACAGTAATTCCAGTGGCTGGGGGGAAATAACAGTGTTTGATTCAGGTTCAAGATGTAGTTGCCATTATACAACAAGTCTGTAGGAAATAATGGGTTTGGAAATACACAACAGCAGAATGTGTTAGAGCCAAATCCTTGAGACCACTATCTATGTTCACTTCTGTCATCCAGAGTTTGGTTTCATTATTTCCTCAGCCTCCCTGAAAGGCATGATCATCCATTTCCCTCTTATTTGACTGCATATGACATATTTGTGTGCATTTGTGTGTGTGTGTGTGTGTCATGAATGTATGCATTTGAGTGTGTATGTGTGAATATAAAGATATCAAGTAGAAGCAATGGATAAGTTTCCAGTATTGAAAATGGAATATCCAAGACAAAAAAGTCTTAGATCCATTAAGATAGTTACTTCTTAAGGACACTCAGGTATACTGTTGTGTTGGGATATCTGTGTGTGGGGGTTTTTTTTTTTTTTTATTCCAAACCACATTATCAGGTGTAACTTTTTGTAACCCACTTTCCATGTAACAAGATTCAGGATTAAATGATCAGGTCCCTGGAGTGGGGAAGATGCACAATATTAACCTTGCCTTCAATCAATTTCTCCAACAAAAATGTGAAAAATTAGCATACATTATACTTCATTGCAGGAAAAAAAGTGCAGATACTGACATCTACCTTGTCTGTCTTCATGTCTTTTCTGTAATGGTTTTCAGTGCGGGACAGATGTCCTTTCTCCCTACTATCTGACTTAGCTTATCTAGGCATGGGTAATATGCTTATAATCTCACTGTCCAGTAAAATTAAAATCACATCCCCATAGATGCCATCAGCACCACCTCAGTAGATACAAAAAGTATCTCCAATACATTTTTAACTATAGAACTATACAATTGGGAAGAAAATTTAAAGATGGTCTAGGTGTGCCATATCATTTCAGATAGGTTATTGAAAGAACGACACCAGGGGCTGCAGTGGTGGCTCAATGGGTACTATGCTTGCCTGGCATGCACAAGGATCCAGGTTCGAACCCCAGCACCATATACACAATAAAGTGTCAGAGCAATGAAAACCACATGAAAAACAAAATAAAATTGATTGTCTCTCTCTCTCTCTTCTATCACTGTACCTCTCTCTTTAAAAAAAATAAATAAAATAAAATAATTAAAAAAGAAAGACAACACCAAAAATTGGTGGCAAGACTAGGTCAAGGAACAAACAAAATCTATTAATTTCTTATTCAGAGATCATATTGCTCTCTCATTCATTCTGTCCATACATGCTTTTAAGGAATATTTAACTGATTACACTGTTCACATTTTCATAAGCACTATAAAATAGGATGTTCCTACAAAGTTCAAAAGGGAAGGACTCTGTCATGAAACACTGATCTTATATGATGGTGCACAACAGTCACAGTAAATCATTTATTCTTCCTTTACCTCTACTAGGAAAAAAAGTCCCCAAAGAGTACACAGATCACATTTATAATCAAAAGTTGCAAGAAACATAAATGCCCATGGCTGATTATAAAAACATTTACTATCCTTTAGGGCAAAACAGAGCCATCCAAAATAATTGAAGCTCCAGAGATTACTAGATGTTTTTTTATAAGTCATATGGTGAATATTTTTGCTATGGTATTTATTATAGGATTTTTTAATGTTGGGGGAGCAATTTCATTTATCAGGGCAGAGTTGTACACTGCATAAAAAAATCAAGACTAAAGGTTTGGTATCTCTGTTAGACAGAATAATGAGCCGCAAGAGATCCATATACTCATCTCTAGAGCCTGTGAATATGTTATGTGACATAGGAAAGGAGAATTACAGTTCCAAGTGTAATTAAGGTTGTCACTGAATGATTTTACAAGAATGAGATTGTCCTGGATGATACATGGGTTGGCCCACATAATGGCAAGGGTTCCTAAACAGAGGAGGGAAGAGGAAGAGCCACTGTCTTGGTAAGGCACCATGAAGCTTGCTCAACCCATTGCTGGTTTTGAAGACAGACATGGCCATGAGGGAAGGCACATAGGCAGCTCTGCAAGTTGGAAAAGGTATTCTTTTAAAGCCTCCAGAAGGAATATACCCTGGTAACACCTGTACTTCAACTCAATGAGAATGATTTTAGATTGTGGGTGTTCTGGTTTGGATGAAAGTTGTCCCCCAAAAGGTCATTTGAGACAAATCAGAAAGGCTAAGGTGAAATGATCAGGTTAACTCAATCAGTGAGTTAATCCCATGATAGGAATTAACTGGTAACTGTAGGCAGGTAGGGTGTGGCTAGAGGGGGCCAGTCCTTGGGGGTGTGTCTTGGAGTATATATTTCATATCTGCCATGGAATTTTTCTCTACTCCCTGGATCCATGCCTTCCACTGTAATGTTCAGCCTCACCTGGAGCCAGGAGGCATGGACCCAGCCTTCTATGGACAGAGACATTCTGAAACCATGAGCCCCCCGCCCAAATAAAACTTTCCTGCTAAAATTGTTCTTGTGGGGTCCTTGGGTCACACTAATGAAAAATCTAACTAAAACAGTGGGCTTCTAGAATCCTGTAATAATAAATTTCTATGGATTTATATCACCAAGTTTATGGTAATTTGTTGCAGCAGCAGTAGGAAGCTAATAGAATAGTCAAAGATTTTACAAGATTATGATGGTGGTTCTTTATCAAACACAAACTCTCTCTTTCCCTCCCTCATTTCCTCCCTAAAACTTCAGCAAATTTCCCTCATGCTACTATACTATTTTGTCTTATTTTACTTTTTTATTTATTCATTCATTCATTCAGGGCTGAGGACCAAACTCGGGGCCTTGCGCGTGCTAGGCAAGCGCTCTGCCACTGAGCTAAATCCTCAACCCCTATTTTGTCCTGCTTTACATGCCTCTCTCAACTCCCTCATTTTAGGCCTATTTTCTTCTGTTATACATTAATATAATATTTTATTAGAAATCAAAAAAATCTCCTTTGGTTTATGTTAACTATGTTAACTCTCCCTCTCACCCATAATCTTTTTTTTTTTTTTAAAGAGAAAGAGGGACAATGAGAGAGAGAGAAAAAAAAGAATCAATTTTCTTTAGTTTTTCATGGGCTTTCATTACTCTGACACTTTGTTTTATACCTGGTACTAGGGTTTGAACCTGGGTTCTTGTGCATGCCAGACAAACATTCCAACTGCTGAGCCACCATTCCAGCCCCAACCCATTATCTTAATAACATAAGGTCCATGAACCAAGAAAACAAAAATCAAATGTATTTTAGGAGCAGCAGGATAAGAAGTCATGAATATCAATATTTATTTATTTGTATCCTTATTTCTTTCATGAACAACAAATTTCCTGAAGAACTTAGTTTAAAAGAAAAGATATTCATACCTCTCTCACCAGGGTTATATAAGTTTAGAACAAATTTGTAAATAATTCCCAATAGTGAAGAAGATGCTCAAAATATAAAAGCAATGAAAACTACTAATTTCAGTTCAATACCTTGAAATTGATACTTTGAACCCTTATTGAAATTCTTTGTATTCACCATACAAGATGTAAAGAATCAGAAGAAAACTGATCTAAACATTCAAAAAAACCATTTCAGTTTTGTAAATAATGCATCTTGAATACACTTGAATTGGTCATTTACTTAACTTTATCAAAACGTAGTATTCAGTTAAGCTGAAAACAAATCCTGTTTCAAGCATGGCTCAATGTGCATTAAAGAAAAAAGAGATGACTCTCGAGTATGTGGAAGCCCATCTGAATATGCATTCAATATAAACTAATAGCAGCTGGGAAATAGAATGTCTCTGATGCAGATGGGCAAGTGTTCTATAGAAAACATTTTCATCCTTTTTTAGTAAAAGGATTTCTCCCTCAGTTTGAGTACAGATATAAACCATAAAGAACAAGTTTAAAGAATTCATTGTAAAGTATGTTCTTAGAAAAGCCCATCAGGTTTTAAAATTCCCTCTGACCATGTTATGTGTGCTTTCACAAAAGACCTATATACTCAGTACAAATGGGTTGCCAAAGTTTATTTTCAAGTAGTCATTTATTCCTCATGACTTTCTTAGCTAGCAAACTAAAAATATATTTAACCCACAATATGCAAAAAACACTAGATTTTGTCTAAAGGAATAAAAAAGAATGCTATTCCCCTGTGCTCCTTCCAACTACTATTCTCACCTCAGCAGGAAACTAATCCATAGTGGGTTGTCTAATACCATGGTAGTTTTGCTTACTTTTGAAATTTCTGTGAATGCAATAATGTAGTATTCATTCCTTTTGTGTCCAGTTTCCTTCAATTAATGTTTGAAAATCACTTTTTAAATTAAAAAAATAAACTTTAAATATAAAATACATTTAAATGATTTTTTTAAAATTAAGGCAATATATTACAGTGAAAAAATTTAAAAAGCAGTTCTGTCTCCCAACTCATTTCTTTACCCCAATTCCCAGAAACAACCAATATTACCAATTTCTGAAATTCTCTGGAGACAAATTTTAGGCATAAACAAGCTTCAAAATGCATTACTTCCTCCCATTCCCCAAAATACTGGAACATGTTATGCATAGAATTCTTTAGGAGATATACTTTGTAAATACAGTGTTTCCTGGTTCTGTCTGCTATTCCTCCAGCCCTACTATCATTATTTAATCAGTTGCTGAAGGCTATAGAGCTGTTACTTAAAAGAGCTATCACGTAATTTGGGTTCATGTGGTGTTTCATCATGATTAGATTCAACTCATATTATTGGCAAATAATAGATATTGTGTATTAGGATGCACCTCATGTTGGTTTATGCCATTTCTGGCTTAAGTGGTTTTATTGAAAGGAGATTTATCCAGATTTCTCCTCTGGAAAATTACCAATTTTACTATTGTAATTATTAATTAACATGCGAGGAGATTCTTTGAACAGATATAATCTTGTTCATGATCAAGTATTTAAAGGTTTTAATATCCACTGATCACTGATCATTTTGCTTGATTAGTTTTAACTATAGTAAGTAAAAAATTATATCATTAAGTTTATTTTCATTTTCCTCAAGGTTCACTGAGCTCTGGAGCCAGGTTGTGTTTGTAGGGCTGTCTGTGTTTCCTGAAGTCCTGCTTATCATATGCAGAAGGTGCAGCTTATTGTCCTACAGAAGGTACATTGCCAGGAAGAGTGAAAGAGAGATTTGGCACCCAGGCTGAAAACAGCAAATATACTGAACTTGTCTCTGTTTCCACTGAGAAATAAGACATTTTTTATTG
The DNA here is from genome assembly GCA_004027875.1 of Aplodontia rufa. NCBI lineage: Eukaryota > Metazoa > Chordata > Mammalia > Rodentia > Aplodontiidae > Aplodontia > Aplodontia rufa. Next base: position 12,915 of record PVKS010010995.1, read on the forward strand.
AGGTTGCTACCATCTGTGCAGCTTCTCTACCTTGAACTCTCTTATCTTAGAAAGCTTGTCCCTAGTCTTGTCTTTATTCTAAGGTTTCATCAGATTGTCATTTATTCTTCTCTCTGTAATCCCAATTTATTTAGCAGTTGCTCTCTGAAACCAACCCGAGGGTAAGAGTTGCTCCAAAGCACTTGGATGAGAGTGTGTGATTAGAAGGATGTGTAGGTTTTAGGAAAACATTTGGCTTCTTTATCTTGGGTCCTCTATTCAGGACATTTTGACCTTGGCCTTCTCAGGTTCTGGTCTTTTCTGAAATTAAATGTCTTACTCTTCAATTCAGAAAACAAATGCATATTTCAAAGTGTTCAGTATTGATTTCTAAAACAAGTTTTCATTTTTAGCTTAAAACCAAGTTGTGCATGACTATAGGAGAATTTTCAGTTGATTTTCTGTGAATTGGGTGCCACTGTACCTATAATTTGTATAGCTGCCCCCAACCCTTCCATGTCATTAGGGGCCTAGTATCTAACTGCTCTACTAGGAGAGTACAGCCTCAGTTCCCATCTGCACACACACGCACGCACACCACACACACACACACACACACACACACACACGTAAGCACAAGCAGCTGAACCTGAAGAGCACCTAGGAAGCAAGATTAACTTTCTTGAAAATTTATTGGAATGCCAAAGAAAGGCTGGATGGGTTCACAAGAAAACTGTCAATTTAGTGAGAGCGTAATTTAGAGGGAAAAACCTCCTTCTGCTCACTGACACATGTGCAAGATGAGATGCTGGCAATGGTATTGTGTATTTATGATAATTTTGCTATTGCAGGGCAGGGGAGGCCATCTACCAGGGAATTGCAGTAATTAGATGAGGAAAGTGATTGTTCCATAAAACAGCTAAAATGTTACAGTGGAGCAGAGAGAAATGAAAAATAAAGAGTATTTCCCAAATCAGAAAAGATTGTTTTATTGTCTATTTTACAAGCATAGTTAGAATGTTAAATTGGAAGCAAATCTAGCTGGAAAGCAGTAACATACCGGATTTGGCCATCAAATTAATTCTGTTGTAATGGAATGTGAAATTTGACTGAAATGAGGAGGAATTGGATTTAGGCTGCCTATGCTGGTGGCTTTCAATTATAACATAACATAATCCACATCCTTTTGTTAAACATAAAAATAAATGCTGAGCAAACAGAGGCAACCATTGAACCAGAAACATAAAAGAAGTTGCCAATCCAGAGATTTCCAAGGCTTACCTGGGAGGTCATCTACAAAATGAGGGGATCTGAATGGGCAATTTCTACTGTGTTTTACAGCTCTGCTATAAATGACTGCAGCCATAAATTTAGGTCTTGGGAAGAACCAACCTGTCACGAAAGTTTATGTCTGTATCAGGTAAATGGGTTCAGGATTATCCCCTATAATGATATCGTATTTATCCTCCTGCTTTTTTCTGTGCTTTCTTAAGATGGAAAGAAGCTGGTGAAATTAGAGTTAGCACTTTGGTTACCTATATTAACCATGGAGGCTGCAGGAGCAGTATGATGTAAGTAGCATATTCACATCGTGTTTTAGCCCCAGAACATAGCAGAGGAAATGTCTATCACTGACTCTAGGTCTTCTCTCCATCCTTTTATTAATTTTCCCCTTAAGAAAGAAGCAACAGCCATATCCATTCTATTTTGACTCTTTTACACAAAAGTGAGTGACTGAATCAAGTTTTCCAGCCTCACTTTACCCAGTTCAAGGTGTAAAAACATCAGTTATAACTTCTGTTATGGGCACACTTTTTAAAAAATGTAATCATTTTTATATTGATAGCATGTTAAAATGACAACATTGGGCAAGCTTATATAACTAAACATATTAAAATTAATTTCATCTGTTTCTCTTTTTAGGTATGTTTTATAGAAATTTTTAAATAACTCATGTGGCCTGCAATGCATATCTATTTCACAGTAGTGATCCAGATAATCCACAGAATAAAACATTGACCCACTATTTCTGGAGACTCACTGAGGACAATTATGCTGGAGGTCTTCGTAAGACACATGGTCTCCAGAAGCTATGTATCTAAAGTTCCAGGAGCTCAGTATGTTGGTGAAGTTCTTAAGAATCCAGAGTTTTTGGAATCCACGAGCACATCATCTTCAAGGCAAAGGACACATTAATATACCTTGTTCTGCCTATCACTAAAAGAAAACAACATTTGGAAGCCCTTTTCAGTTTTTGGAGATATTCCATACAAGGGAATACTGCCCTATGGATTTTTTGGTAATAGAAAAGGTTGTTAATTTTGAGTGAATCCAAAAGCAAAAAGTATCTTTGTAGGTTTAATCTTCTATATTAGAAGTCCTAAAGGTTGATCCATACCACCTGACAAATTCCATTCTGTGTACTTGTCCTTGGAAGAGTACACTAATCTTTGTGAAATTTAACAGCTTAAATATGAATAATGAAAGCCTAAAGATCTAATGTACAACATAAAATCTATAGTTACTAATTATGTATTATATTTGGCACTTTTCCTAAATTAGTAGATTATAGTTGCTCTTGCCACATGCAAGAAAATTTGTAAAATGATGGATATGTTCCTCCAATTTACTGCAGAAATCATCATATGTGTGTTTTCTACATATATGTAGAATTTACACATACATGGAATATAGGCATATATATTACATTATATATCATGTTATGTATCTTCTAATATTTGCAATAAAATGTACTCTAAATGAATATACCATAGAAAAGGAATTACAGAAGTCTTTGAATAAGTATGGACTACTTATTCCATCAAAATGACTCCTACAGTCAGATTCTACCAAAGTTTTTTCCATGTATAAGTCTAAAATAAAACCCTGGAGATTGCAGAAATTAAATCAGCAGGTGGTTTTTAAATATTCACTTAATGTTAGGCCCAGGACAAGAACTAAAGGTGTTGTCCTGGGGGAAAAAATACTAACAGCAACTAGAAAGTATCTATTATGAGGTAGGCAGGTGGTGGGTGATCTGCATATATTACTGTCTTTAATCTATACAATAACTCTCCAAGGTTACTACTGTTATCAACCTCATGAACTAACCTAGATTGTACTAGAAGAAGCAGGTCACTCACTTCTATACACATGCACTAAAGATCAACCATAGTTCAGTATCATGATTAGTCACTTTATCCAAAATCCCTTCATACAATTTTTACAGCTGTCTTTTCTAACTTTGTGAATGAGAAAACAAGCGTTGAAAGCCTAAATAACTTTTCCAAGCTGATATGATCTTGTGAGTAGTAAATTCTGAATGAGAGCCTGTAGTAGTTTTGTTATATACTATAGAAAAGTGAAATAGCAGCTCAATAATAAGAAATGCTTCCTGATAAGCCAGGAGAGCGGGGGAAGGATAGTTAATAAACAGAAAAATAGAATCATAAAAGTACTCCTGATGGATGGACCAGTGAGAGCAGAGATGGAAAAAGAAAGAAATATAGGGATTTGATTTGAAGACAAAGCTTGCATTTGGGAGATGGAGGAAAGCATTAACAGAAAGGGAAAATAATGCAGATGAGTAAGCAAAGGTTAGTAACAAGCTCCAAAATTCCAAATAATTTAAGTCCAGTCTAAACTTCTCAGAGTGAGAAACATCTCAAACAGAATTCATTATTCTCCCCACAAATCTACCTCTCCCCGTTCTCTAGTTTATTGTCTCCACCATTGAAGGTTCTCATGCAAGAAAACAGGGAGCTACCCTGGATGCTTTCTCCTCCTGAAACGCCAACACCCAGTCCAGTACTGAGTTTTGTTGGTGTTACCCTCAAAACGATTTTCAAATCCTTTTCTTGATCTCTGTACCATCTACTCTCACTCTTCTCCTAGGCTGTGAGACCCTTGAAAAACAGTGTGTGTGTCCTCCTTATTTCTGGCATAGGTTTGGCATGTAGCTGGCAGATATCTAGGCTCTTTGGGATTCTGATGCTGCGTCAACACACAATTAAAACATTCTTTCCCTTAATGCTTATCAATTTGTTGTGAAGATTATTGTCTCCTCTTTGTGGGTAAAGATATTGAATGTTAGAAGTTAAATTATTCACTCAACTGGTAAAGGTGAGATTTGAAGGGAGGAAACTTTGCTTACACTAGCATCAGCACTCTTAGCCTCAAAATGTGCCTCATCGCCTTCCCAGAGTTCAGACAGGGGCTTCCTGAGCCTTTGACAGATTCTAATACCTAAGATTCTCTGACCCTGTTTCTTCAGGATTGGGATGCTAATTAAAATTCAGCCCAGATTAAAAAAAAAAAAAAAGGAATTTTGGCTTTGACAAGCATCACTCAACCTTCATAACCTAACAAAAGTGGCCATGGCTTAAAATAATCAATATTTCGGCAGCCATGAAAACATGCTGCTCAGCTCTCTTGCCACAGGGAGTACAGGTGACAGACAGCCAAATTTGCTCTCCTTGTGGATCTAAAACAGTGTTTATATAACTTGCCAAAATGCAAAAAGATAGTAAGTGATGAAATAGTTTGACTCCAAAATTCATGGTCAAGGTTAAGTGAGACAGCTGGAGGGTTGCTACAAGCTTAAGGATACATTCACTCTCAAGTCCATGCAGGCAATGATCCTGCACTTGCACAACCTTGGTAATGAGCGCTTCCTTAAATACACACCCTAGGTGCCCCTTGCCTTACTCCAGTCTTCACCCTGCTGTAATCCACACTTCAGGAAGAAGGACTGAACTTTTAATGATGGTTGTAGGTCCTCTTCCTGCAGGGTTTCTATATTGAACATGTCCATGCATGTAGGTGGTTTTAAAGGATCACTACCTCTCATTGGAAACTTTGCAGTAACCCACCACTACCCTGGTTTCCTTTGGCACTGTGTGGATGTGAGATTTGAGCTTCATCCACATCCTCTGTCTCTTTTTTTACTTCTTCCCTCCTCTTTTTTCTGGAGTTTTGGTGGCAGTTAGGTCATGCCCATTGTCTATTGAAAGGCTAAGACAAAATGGCAATCTTTCCTGAATTTATTATTACTATTAGAAATCAGAAGCATGGATGTGTGCCAGCGAAAGGTCTGTTGAAGTATCTTACCCAACTTCATTGTCCTTGACATTTTTAAAGGATTTAAGTTAGTAGTGTCCATAGTCCATATTCCTTAATCATATATTTCATTGCATATCTAAATATGTAATTATTTATTTTATATGTGTATAATTATTTATTGATCATTTTGCTGATGTAACAGTTACACAATCTGCTGTATTTTTAAAGTGGCATTTACCAAAATCTTTGTTACCTCAAAGTGAAATTACAAAGCTAAAGACAGAAATTAATTTTTCAACATGCTCTTTCCAGATAGTAATCTTTTTCTTAACCAATAAAATGGCTTGTGAAAAGAAGGGTTTGCTTAGGCACAGTCATATTGCATAAATCACACTGGGAAATTTAAGGTTCATGAAGTCAACCTTCCATTTCTTGCCCCCAGCTTAATACAAGTGTCTTCAGTTAGATGCTTTTATTATTAAAGTATTTTTCTTTTGGAAATTGCAATTCTGAAAGGCTTACGGTATTTTTTATGGCCTAGCAGTTCCACTCAATGATATAACATCATGGCTTAATATTTAGCATAGAATATGGAAAAACACCAGAGGGGATAATTAAGTTCATGGTTGGGACATTGGATTCCTTCATGAGCCAATGATAAAATGAAGCCTGTGTTATTAAACTTACATAACAAAAGTTCCAGTCTCTAGCTCTAACTGCTTCAACATGTTGGCTTTTCTTGGTCATTTTCTATTCTTCAAAAGGAAACAGCCACGAAGTTGGTATAATGTAAAAAGGAAAACTTTAGTAACAAAGTAAAATAATAGCATTCACTCCTATCTGCATCTTGCCTTAGTAATTGTAGAGCTTAACACAATCAATAAGCGGCAAGAGAATCTACATACCATTGATATTCTAAAAATCTATTATATCATCATGGTTATCCTGACTCAGACATAATCTCCAAAAATTTTCATTTCATGAAGTAATTATTGATTCAGAATTACTTTTGATCCCCTAAATGAGCTCAATTATTTTTTCCTATCAGGAAGGCCATCTGAAGTTTGATCAAGAGTAATTTAAATTCCTTTCACATAGTCCAATGTCTATTACTGAATTTATTTCTTTGCAAATTTACAATGGCATTTTCCAGGACATATTTTACCTCTTTTATATCCACAATAATTTTTGTTCATTTTCAAAGTGCCAAACCTGGAAGTAGGCACATCACACTTGCTTTTTTTATTTTATTTTCCCCTTATTTTTAACACTAACTTTTCCTCTTCATTTCCTACTCACTCCACTGGGATCCCTAAAACACAATTTACAGTTGCTGCAAACCCATAGCATTGCCTTCCACTCACTACATGCTGCTGCTTTGGGATTCACAACTTATGCCTCTTTCTTAAAGTTTTAAAAATATCTTATGAGATGTGATATGTTTCCATAGAGACTCAATAGTATAAATCATTTTGTACACATCCCAGGTCATTATGGAACTCTTTGGAAAGAGGCTATAATTTTACTAGACTCCAGTGTTTTTGTATACAAGCTTATAAGAAGGTAGAAATTGACAGTAATAACATAGACTTCCAGATATATCTAAAGACTCTGCAGAGGAAGTTGATAAAAACATTAAGGGCCCAGAAACTTTGTCATTTGGAAAAATACTTATATAACACAATGATTAAAAGAGCTGTCTAATCCTAAATAACTCTAGGACTAAAATCATATCAATTTTCCTAAGAACCTTTTATTCTCAATGCTTAGTATATACAGCCATTTATTTATTCACTTAACAAATGTTTCCAGAGCAGCTACAGATCTCAGAAATGACATGGGTCAAATGTCTCATTTCTAGTGCCTTCAGGAAAATGGTCTGTGTTTCAACCTTTGTCCACTTGATCTTATGAATTTTTTATTTGTTTAAATTTCCCTCAATCCAGTATTTTTCCAAGTTCTAAGCCATTCCCCAATTATATGAGTGTTAAAACTTAGGCCTAGTGCTAGTCTTCCTGGAATCCTCAGCCTTCACTGAGAAATACTGGTAGAATATCTGAAATAATGAGGAACTAAGATTGTATTTTTCCTGGTGAAGGCCAGTAGATGGTCCCCTCCCACATGCAAGGACTGAACCAAATGACTGTGTTTTGAGTATCATTATATGTCTACCAATACACTATCTTTGTGTGATTCTAAAAGAAATGTGTTATTTGAAAATGTTTTTCTTCCCAAGCAAGTACAGTTATCCTTCAGTATCTGAGGGGGATTAGTTTCAGGAACTCAGCAGGTACCAGCTCAAATGATGCTCAAGTCCCTTATATAAAATATGCATATAATCTTCATACATCCATTTGTATATTCTAAATCATCTTATGATTACTTAAGTTTCCTGATACAATGTAAATGCTATGTGAATAGATGTTATGCTGAGTTGTTTGGAGAATCAGAAGATTTTTAGAAAGCCTATACGTGTTCAATGCAAATGCAACCACCAAAGACTTATCTACATAGAATACATCAACAGTGTAACATTTTTTTTTTGTCCATAGCTAGCTGAATCCCAGTGAATTCATAGAAATGGAGGGGCTGACCATATAAAAAAATTGCTAGGAGTGGTAAGTGATTATAGTAAGAGAATAAAGAATTTAGCTGAAAGTGATTTGTCTTTTCCCAAGGCTAGAGAAGATAGGTTTTGGAAATTTTGTTCAAGCCTTTCTTTAAGTGTGGGTAACATTTGGGTAATGGAAAAATATGGAGCTAGAAGAAGCAGAGTGTTAATTTCAATAGCACTGGAAATACCAGGTGTTATAATTTATTTCAAGTTGGATCCCAAGTTTCACTGTTTCAGGTCCAAGGTTAGATTTGACTATGGACAAACTCTTCATTCTCCTTCCTAGGAAGATTCAAAGTCTCTTCCAGATGATCTACACTGTCCTTTAGCTTTGCCATAGTTGTGTCAGCTTTAATCTCATATTCCACAGAAGAAAACAAGAAGAATACAAACTGCTGGGTAATAAATAAAGGATGCTGTTGGAGACCAAGAACCTCATTTCTAGTTTGAATTGCCTCCTCAAACTTCATGATCCAGCTTCCTAACACAGCTGTTTGCTATTCTGAGTCTCAATAACATTCTCACCGCCCCTTTGACTGAAATCAATCTCTCTACTCCAAGTGGTGATTCCTTAACTCCATGCTTAGCACTATGCTAGACAATACCAATATACAGAACTGAAATGGATAGTTTCTATACTTGTAGAGTTTACTTCTCAGTAGAGGTAGTAAGATGTTTACAAAAATAAAACAAAACAAAGTTGACACACCAAGGTGACCTAGATGAGATGAATGTTCCAAAATTGTAGGGAGACTGAGCCCCAAAATGAATAACCAAAAAAACAATACAAGAAGCTGCATATTTTAAATTATCTTGAGATTTCTTACAGTCCCTAACACAATGTAAATGCTGTGAATAGGTTCCATTCTGTCCCTAGCAGCATACAGCAGGATGATTATACCTGTATGTAAAAAGATTTCTCCTTTAAAAGAAACAGGCTGGACTGTGAGACTTGTGAAGTAGTACATGGATTCTCTCCCTCCTTCTTTCACTTAAGAGCTGAAAGACCTTCAAAGAGCACACATTTCAACAGCTATGCAAACAAAGTCAAAGGATATGTCTAATTGAATCTTCAATATTCAAGCCGTTTTTGTGAACCATCTCACAATTGCCTTTGAGTTTATATCTCCAGTCTTCTCTGAAGGTGATAATGGTGAGGACTGTGACTGAGGGAGGCAAGCACTTGTCACAATTTAAAAGCCCTTCATTCCTGATGTAGTCTAGCACATGGAAAAAAAATGAGTTTGCCCTTTAAATGTGGTGCCCATTTTCCTCTCCCATTGTGCATTTATTATACAAATTAAGCACTCTCCAGTGATTGTGCTAAAAGGTGAAAAGAAAAAATAAGCAAATTAAAATATCAAAACTAAGAAAATGGTTTGTCAACTAAATTTAAGAACAAGAATAACTCCTGAAGCTCCCAAAGTCTCAGGAGAGATTTTTTGAAAACTCCATTTAACACTTTTTTTATATTACCAAGCATAATGATCCCAAGCCTTCCTGAGGCATCTCAATCGTATGGCATACTATGGGGAAAAAGTTATTTAGCTTATTAACTTGATGGCTTGTATCTGTTTATTGACTCAGAGCAAAAATGATGGCTAGGTTTTATCAATTAATGGTATAAAGTAGAGGCTACCTGTTCTGGATTCTATTAGGTGTGTCTGTTTTGGAGCAATGGAATCAAACTCTACTTATTCTATGTGAGAGATTCAGTAACTCCAACTGCCCAACTTAAATACAGCATATGGAATAATAATCTAGATTCTGAAATCAAAAGATCTAAGTTTTTACTCCTTTCTAAATAATTCCTCTAAGCCTCTCTTTCCTCATTAGTGAACGAGGATACTGATCTTTATGTGCCAGAGTTATTACTGATTTCACTAGACAAAGCAGATTAAAATACCTAGCCTGATACCTGATGCATTATAGACACCCAGCAGTATAATTATAGTTATCCCCTTTCTTCGCTATTAACATCTTTAAATTTCTACAGTTCAGTTTTCCAATGCAAATAAACCATTTGGCACTTGTCCTCATTGTTGTCATCGTTATCATCACCTAAATTTACATTTTCCAAAGCGTTTTACATTTATTATCTCATCAAATATTTACTGCATGAACGCCTCAATAACAAAAACAGCTAAGACCATCTCACCCGTGGATCAACAGCTGTGGTTACAAAATAGTTCTTCCTTCCATTCAGCAGATGCCTACCACCCTGTAGGTTTCCTTCATTTGTCCTGGGCCTCTCTTGGTCTGTCTTTTTTTTTTAAAGCCTGGCACCTCTGTACATAATAATTCCTTTAAAGACCAATGGTTACTATGCCTTTCAATCTACTCTAAGAAGCTATATAAAATCATAGAACGTCTTATGGCTCTTATTTAAACATACAGACTCCTAGGCGTTGTCCTCTTAGACTCAACAATCTGATGTTTTTGCATACCTTCTCTGAATGCTGACAGGTGATCTGAAGATCACACCATAAAAGGCCTAGTTTCTTGGATATCCGTAATATATTTCTGCAGTTTTACTCTCTCCACTTCTCCTCCTTGCTCTGTATTCTTAAAAGTTGATAATGGACAATACCAATGAATCCTTGGCCTCCTTTTGGGTTCACATGACTGCAAGCACAAGACGGAGATCACAGAAAAAAGAAGAGACATGAAAAGCTATGGAATCCCCTGGCTTCCTCCCACAGGGTCACTCCAGATGGAACCAAGGACAGCCTATATCAGTGACTCAGTTTCCACTAATCACCAGGTTCCCAACAATCACTTGTACTTGCTGAATCCTCAGACCTTCAAATGGAAAAGACCCCTCACTCCTATTAGCCCCAGGGAGCCACACTATCCCTAGTGACTTCCTTACATTTTGCCCTAATTTTGTGAATGTTGACTATCAAACTCTTCTCCAAAGTACCCAGTTAGGATTAACTATATGCAATATGGAATCATCTCCAAATAACTGCCATGAGAAGCAGCAGCCCGACAAATGGAGCATATATATAACATATGTATACAATTCTAGAAAATACAAACTAATGTATAGTAACAGAAAGTAGAATAGTGTTGCCTGGCAACCAGGTGGGAGCAGAAGGGTTTGTGGGGGAAGATTATCAAGGAACACAAGGCATTTTCTCGGGCTAATTCAAATGTTTATTTCCTTGATTGTGATAATAGTTACAAAAGTGAATACATATGTCAAAACTGATCTAATTGTGTGCTTCACATATAGGTAATTTATTGCATACTAATTGGACCTAAATAAGGCTATATTTTTTTTAAAAAAAGTAAGGATCCTTTTCCCAAAAAAGTAAGGAAGCAATGAAAAAATGGTCTTCATGTGACTAAGCAATCAACCTGTATAATGTTTAAATTTAAAAAGTAATATAATCCTAGCAGCTTGCAAGGCTGAGGCAGGAGGATAACAAGTTCAAAGGCAGCCTCAGAAGCAAGACCCTGTCTCAAAATAAAAAGTAAAAGGGGCTGAGGATGTGGCTCAGTGGTTGAATGCTTATACATTGAATTCCTGGTGCCAAAAAATAAATAAACTCATATTGCTTTTTTTTCTTTGTGCAAGGTTCCTGGCTGATACTCAGGTTGAAACAGAGCTAGTTTAAATGCCATCTTCTCTACTTAGCTGTGTAATCTCAGGGAAGCTATCCTCCAGAAGACTCAGTTTCCTCATTTTAAAATGGAATATCTAGATTATCTACCTCTGAAAGTAATCGCAAGAATCAAGTGAGTGTGCGTGTGTACGAGTTGCTCACCTAAGAGCCTGGCACACAGTACATATTTGCTATAACCACATAATCACTGCCATTCCTTTCTAAATCAACAATTTCTCAGGATTTAAACCCAGAGAGACAAAAAAAAAAAAACAGTTTTATCAGAGGATTTCTAAAACCATAACTATAATGTAAATAAAAATAGTAAAGATATCAATCAATAAATTAGACTTAAACCTATTTCTCATTTTTAGCTCGACATTTCTGAATCTATAGAAATCCTTTCGAAGTAAATGTCTGATGAGAATTTAGAAACACATTTCATTAAGAGGAGTTAAGACTCTAAATTAGAAATATAACAAGCTTTAGCTGATGTTTTAAAAAGTCCATTAAGGTAAGAAGAGCCCCGATACTAGTCATATTCATTGATTTAGTTTGATGAAAGTTGAAGATAAAAATGTGGAAAAATAAGGATTAAGCCAAATCCTATATAATCTTTCTAGTAGGATTACTTACGTCTGAAGGTTTTTTCTCATCTTAAGATAGTACCTTGAAAATTCTGGGCTTACTGGGAACAAGAAGATAACATGAATCCTTTCAAATTTATTTAATTTTTTAAAATAACTCACATTGGCTACATGGGAAAAAGGCTTAGTCTGAGAATAAACCCTGGGGCAACACTCGGGTCCACATTCATTATAGTCTGTGCCAACACCAAATCATTACTTCAAGTTCAAAGTGAAATCAATAACAAATCATTTGACTTTGTAATAGCAGAAAAACAAGACGCCACTTAATCAAAGAAAACTGTCTAAAAAGAGGTAGCTACATGCACCACATGAAAATACTCTGAATGATTTTAGCATCAAGTATAACTGCCTAAAATCTGGCTTTTACATGTAAGTATATATATGCACACATATTTTATATATACATTTATGCATACATACACATATACATTTTAAGGTGAATAAATGTCTCATTATAAATCTAACAAATTATCCAGATGTGATAGTGCATGCCTGTAATCCCAGTGGCTCAGGAGGTTGATACAGGAGGATCACAATTTCAAAGCCAGCCTCAGCAATATAACGAGGCTCTAAGCAGCTTAGCAAGACCCTGTCTCAAAATAAAAAAGTAAAAGGGGCTGGGGATGTGGTTCAGGGGTTGAGTGACTCTGGGTTTAATTCCTGGTGCCAAATATATAAATATATATAAATCGACAAATTACTCCTCCTGGAGACCATGTGGATTGTTTTCTACTTTTATAAATTTGTCAAAACCCAAAATAACCTTCTGCCAAATAAGATATTCATCTCTCACGTGTAAAAGATACTTCTGTTTGCAAGAATCTCAAACTCCAGCTTCCTGTAGCTTCAACTACTTCCTCTTTTAGTCAGTTCATTCAGGTGATTTGATTCTCTTTCTATAGATGGTTGAAAAGGTAAGAAATGGTTGAGTATTGGCTAGGGTTGGCATTTGCCTTTAACACCCTTGTTTGAATTTACAAGTGGGCAAACTAGTTCATGTAAAAAATGAGAGGGTCTTGAGGGTAGTAGACACTTGTCTCCTCATTTGCTGAGGTATTTCTGTCATTGCTCTTCTGCAGAGAACCAGAACCATGTCCCAGATGACCAAGGCAGAGTGGGCCTCTACTCCCAAGCCTTAGGACTAGGGGAGAATGGATGCATGTTTGTGGGGCAGGGATCTTTGAAAAGCTGTGAAATTCATAAAATGATAAATGATGTGAATTCCAAGGAAATCAAGGTAACATGCAATTCAGCTTTAAGATGAGAATACTGAGGTCCAGGGAGGTTTGTGACTTACTGAAAGGCTTATGTTTGTTTAAAATTATAATTAAAGCATTTGATTACTTTGTTTTTCTTCATTTCAATTGCTCTCTTACCCTCCAGTTAACTTTTTCCTTTCATATGCCAATGGCCTTTCCTCTCTATATAGGCAGAATATCCTGGTTATCTTAGTATCACACCATAGATCAATACATTTATTGCTGCATATTACCTTCAGCATAATAGGGTTTCAGAAAAAAAAAAAGAAGTCGATTAAAAATTTGTTCCTGGAAACAAGGGGGACATAAAATTAAGTAATTTAAGTAGAAAATTTTTGCTTCTTGGCTTAAGGAGTGAGATAATTATATTCATTGGCTAAGTCAGCTAGACAAGATAGAGATTTTAAACATTCACTTTGTTGATTCATTAATCCCAGAGATCATTAACCATTATTGAAACTGCTGTCCTCAGGTCCAAGATTTTTAAAAAAGCATGAAAGAAGTATTCTCTTTAAGGAGGTCCTGGTTTATGAAGCTTCCTGATAGAAATTCTCATAGAATTTCCACTGAAGAGATGAAGAAGCAACCAAGAAAGAAATGAAAATCAGACTCAGGTAAAGGTGTTTTATTTCCGTTTGGGAAACATTCAAAGCTCTACTTTAATTGTCACTATTTCTCATGCAAGGCATGATGTTTTTACACTATTTGTACACATTTTTAAGTTATTGATCTTATTGTGAGAGAATCTGACTCATTCTTGAAATGTGATAATCACATTTTAATATAGTATAACATTCATTTATTAAATAGCTGTTCTGAAGGTCCCACACATATTAATGCATTTAGTCCCAACCATAACCCTAAGAGGATGTTAGGAGTACAATTAGACCCTCATATCCATGGGTTCTGTATCCACTGATTCAACCAACCACAAGTCAGAAATATTTTAAAAATCCCTTGTCATTATTCCCTAACAATGCAGTATAATCATTTATACAGTATTTACATTGTATCAGGTATTATAATTAACCTAAAGATGATTTAAAATACACAGAAGGATGTGGGTAGGTTTCATATAGATTTTTATATTAAGGATTTAAACATTTAAGAATTGAGGAGGTCAAAATGGTGAGCTGAATGGAGGCAGCTTCCCTTTTGGCTCCGAGACTACATGGGGAAAACTTGAGATCATCTCTAGTATTCTGAGGTATGTTTTGGGGTCTATAATCACAAAATCTCAATCCTAGTTTGAGTAGTGGTTTGGTGGATCAGTGACTTGGGAGAAGGAACTGGGGGAAAAAAAAAAAAAAAAAAAGAGGGATTTTCTGTGTCCTGGCAGGAATGCAGCAGTTCTGCTCCCTTTGTTTGCATTCAGTCCAGGGAGAGGGGAAGGAGACTAACACAACCTGCTGAACAGATCACTGCTGAGAAGCCATGCTTTATAAAAGAAAGTGCATCCTGAAGGCGCAATCTCAGACACCCATCCAACACATCTACTGCATGTGGCGAGAACAGTGTCTGGAAGCTGCTGGCACAGGTGCCTAGCGGAGCAGTCTCCTCCGTGGGAGTGCCAAGCAGGCTCTGCCATTACAGTGCCCTCTCTCATGTATGTGGGATGTGCAGGAGGTGGTTTCCTTCCCACCCTCTTATACACCTGATAGGGAGGAGTCTGTGATCAAACCTCCCCTCACTAGGGCATATTTACCCAAGGGGACCATTTGTCTCCAGTTATTACAAGCTGCCCAAAACTCTCAAACAAGGCAGAGACTAGGATCAGCCTCAGGAGCTCCTGAACAAAAGGCAGCCTGGGCTCACTTTCAGTCCCCCAGTTCTGTGCATAGCCAAGACCCCACAGGTCCTGAGCTCCTCAGGTGGGACTGGGCTTCCATGCCCCCGAGTGGTTACAATTGAGAATTACATAAACACTGTCCCAATCGGGCTGTTGCCTCCCTCACACCTGTCTCCCTTTAGTGGGACTGTGAAAACCACACACAGCATCTCTTGGGGCCACTAAAGATCATAAGACATCAAAGAGAGGGACATCAGCATTCCCGGGGAAGCTAGCTACAGACTGGCCACTCTCGTTGGATCAGTCAGAGGCCCATACATCTACACCAGGATCTTCTAGACTCCCAGTGGCTCCTGGGTCCCAGGCTTAAGAGGGTCAGGAGTTTGGTCAGGCAGAAAACAATCTTCCCAGGAGTACATCTCAGGTGGCACTGAACTCTCTTTTCTCTAGAAGCATGAAAGGGCTGTGTCTTCTACCCCTCTACAGAAGAAAAATTTGGGAAGATCCTCTAAGAAAGCCCATGGCCATTGGAGATTATCAATCTTCACCCCCCGACAAGCTCAACTAGGTAGAGTCTCCAGCTAGATGACAGATATGAATATACTCCCCCATGGTACACACTGATTTGGGGGCAAAAGCTCAGAACCCCTCAAACTCCTTTTTTGTTTGTTTGCTTTTTTGTTTTGTTTTGTGGATGTTGTTGTGATCTAATACTTTTAACTTTTTAAATTTTTAACTTTTTGATATTTTTATATTCTTTTATGCTTTTTAATCTCTATTGTTATTACTGAATTTGGTGTCCTTGGATGTATTTTTTTTTTTGTTCGTTTGTATGTACTGGTGGTTGGTTTCTACTGTCACCATGTCTTCTTGAACTAGACTGCTGTCTCCATAGCATTGGACTATGACTGGGGAAACTTCATGATAGCAACCTAGTCCTCAGTGTCCTTGAGTCAAAGAGAACTATGCTCCATACTAACCTCTTCTTCCCTGTACTCTTTCAATTCCTAAACTATATGCTGTTCTCTCTCACCCTCACCCATAGTCTTTACTCCACTCACATTCCATTTCTATCTTTTCCTTATTCTTAACTGAAAAACTTACACCTTGCTAATATCTTATAGCTCTTTTTTCTAAGTCACAAGTTCTACACTACCTCCCTAAATCACTTCCTTGGCTTTCTAGATATTTCTTCTCCCCACCTACAGAGGCCCTGCTAACTGAAGAAAAGATCATCCTTGAAAACAGGTATTTGCTTGCTATCTTAATATAATGAGAGAGCTCTCATAGAAGAAAACTGCTCTTGTAGGTGCTAATCATCATTGTAATTGTTTTAATTGAAATTGTCTAGTATATGCACCTATAGGCTAACAATTTTTCAGTGATTGGACTGGCAGCTATTGATGTGTGCTTCTCAAATAGCATCCCATCCCAATGAAACAGTCAAAAGAAGTTCCAATAACCCCTACAAGAGTAATATTCACTGTCATTCTTCAAGCCACACTCCCTGTTTCTGAAAATGAGGAAAAGGGGAAATAACTCCCATCCTCAACTTCACAGCTCGCCTTCCAAGGACACCATGGTCAGGGTCCTGGAAGAAAACCCAGAAAAATGTATCAACATTGTGATTAGTAACTCAATCAAAGAGTTGAAAGAAGAATTAAGGAAAGAGATCAGAGACCAGTTTCAAGTGATGGGAGACAACTTTTATTAGGAAATAAAGGAACAATTCCCTGAGATGTGAGACCATATTTATAAATAGTTAGACACACTGAAAAGAGATGTAGCAAAGCTTTCTAAATTGAAAAATACTGTCAACCACATCAAATTTTCACTGGAAAATACTAACACCAGAGTAAACTCAACAGAAAATAGAACCTCAGCTCTCAAAGAACATCCATCAGATAATGAAGACAGGCTGAGCAATGTCAAGTTCAAGAAAGACAGACAAGAAAAGAAACTTCATGTACATGACCAAAACTTCCAAATAATATTTGATTAGATGAGGAGAAATAACTTGAGAGTAATTGGGCTTGAAGAAAACTCCAAATAGCAAACAAGGGGCATTAAGAACCTTCTAAGTGAAATTGTCAAGGAAAATTTTCCTCAGATCAGAATTGACCAAGAATTCCAAAATCAAGATGTTTATAGGACACCAAAGAGACCTAACCAAATGAGAAATTCACCAAGACATATCATATATAAAATAATAATAACAGAGATATTAAAGAGAGAATTCTAAAATCAGCTAGGGAAAAGCCCCAAGTCAAATTCAGAGGCAGACCAATTAAGGTCACTGCAGATTTTTCAGATCAGACCATGAAGGTTGGAAAAGCTTGGAACAATATTTTTCAAACTTTGAAAGAAAAGAATTTTCAACCAAAAATAATATACCTTGCAAAACTCAGCTTTAAATGTGACAGGGAAATTAAATACTTCAATGATAAACTCAAGCTGGCAAGATACATGAACACAAACCCTGCACTACAGAATATTCTCAAGGACATTCTCCATTCAGAAGAACATGCTAATAATACCCTAAAACATTAAACAAGAGACTATCAATAACAAATTTACACTCCAAAAGATACCCAAGATGGCACAAAACACAGCAATAGTCACAAAGTTTGAGACTCAGATTCCCATATCTATCCTAACTGTGAATGTCAATGGTCTCAATGCCCAATTAAAAGACACAGATTGGCTTACTGGAACAAAAAACAAAATCCAAAAATATGCTCTCTACAGGAGACACATCTCACAATCAAAAATAGACACAGACTGAAGGTGAAAGGTTGGCAAAATATCTACCAGAACTGTGGTCCAAAAAAGCAAGCTGGTATGGTGATTCTAATATCTGATAAAATTAATTTCCATCTAAAACTAGTCAGAAAGGACAAAGATGGACACTATATCATACTAAAAGGGATAATTCATCAAGAAGACATGATGATAATTAACATCTATGCCCCTAATTACAACCCCTCCAAATATATGGAAAAATACTTAAAGACTTTAAACCTCTCATTGATCTCAACACAATAATACTGGGGGACTTCAATGCACCATTATCAACACTATACAGATCATCAAAATGAAAAATCAATAAAGATATCTCTAATATGAACAATTCCATTAATCAATTGGGCTTAACAGACATCTACAGAATATTCCATCCCAAGTTGACTGAATTTACCCTCTTCTCAGCAGCTCACGGATCCTTCTCTAAAACAGACCACATCTTAGTCCACTGAGCTAGCCTTAACAAATACAAAAAAGTTGATATATTCCCATGTATCCTTTCAGACCATAATGCTATGATCTTAGCAATCAACAATAAGAAAAACAACAGAAATTAATCAAATACTTGGAAATTGAATAATACTCTCTGTAACAAAAGATGGATAAAAGAGGCAATGAGAGCAGAAATCAAGAAATTCTTGGAAATGAACGGGAATATCAAAATCTCTGGGACAGTATGAAGGCATTCATAAGAGGTAAATTTATAGCACTGAGTGCATACATCAAAAATCAGGAAAGAGCCCAAACAAATAGTCAAAATAGTCTTATGCTCCAACTCAAATACCTGCAAAAAGAGGAACAATTCAATCCCACAACTATTAGAAGACAAGAAACAACTAAAATTGGAGCTGAAATCAATGAAATTGAGAACAACAACAACAACAAAAACCCTACAAATTATCAATAAAACAAAGAGTTGATTCTTTGAAAAAAAAAAAAAACAACAGGATTGACAGACCCCTCGTCAACCTCACCAAAATGAAGAACGAAGTCAAGCAAATTAATAGAATCAAAGATGAAAATGAAGATATCATCACAGACTCCACCAAAATTCAGAAGATTATCAGAACTTATTTTGAAAATTTATACTCTACCAAGTTCAATAATCTGGAAGATTTGAACAGATACTTATAAGACATTCCCATTTTAACACCAGAGGACTTTAAAAATCTAAACCAACCTATCTCAGCTAGCGAAATTGAAGCAGCAATCGAAAGGCCTTCCAAAAAAGAAAAGACCAGGACCAGATGGATATATGGCAGAATTCTACCAAATTTTCACAGAAGAATGAACATTGGTCCTCTAACTTTTCCATGAAATTGAAAGGGTTAGAGCACTCCCAAACACTTTTTATGAAGCAAATATAACACTGATACAAAAACCCAACAAAGACAGATCAAGGAAACTACAGACCAAATTCCCTGATGAACATAGAAGCAAAAATCCTTAATAAAATTCTAGCTTATCAGATTCAAAAGTGCATTAAAAAGATAACACATCATGATCAAGTGGGATTCATTCCAGGTAAACACACTCAAATCAATAAGTGTAATTCGTGACTTAAACAGAATTAAAAACAAAAATCATAATATCATCTCAATTGACACAGAAAAGGCCTTTGATAAAATTCAACACTCTTTTATGCTCAAAAACCTGCAGAAGATACGGATCAAGGGAAGATACATTAACAATGTAAGATCCATTTATGACAGACAGTCAATGGAGAAAGACTGAAAGCAATTCAGGAATAAGACAAGTTCGTCCACTTTCACCACACCTATTCAATATAGTCCTTGAAATACTTGCCAGAGCTTTCAGACAAGAGAAGGAAATCAAAGAATTTGAATAGGAAAAGAGGAGGTCAAGTTGCCTCTATTTGCTGATGACATGATCCTATACCTAGAAGTTACAATAAGCGCGACCAGAAGACTTCTAGAACTTATATGTGATTTCAGCAAAGTGGCTGGGTATAAGATCAACACCAATCAAGTATTAGCTCTCCTATACTCCAGCAACAAGTCTGTGGAAGAAGAAATCAAGAAATCTGTTCAATTCATCATCTCCTCCAAAAAAATAAAACACTTGGGCATCAATCTTACAAAGGATATTAAGGACCTCTACAACCAAAACTATCGAACTTTAAAAATAGAAATTGCAGAAGATCTGAGTAGATGGAAAAACATTCCATGTTCATGGTTAAGCAGAATCAATATAAACAAAATGGCCATCCTACCCAAAGCCCTATGCAGATTTAATGCAATCCCCATCAAGATACCAATGTCATTCACAGATTTAGAAAAAGCAATCCTTAAGTTCATATGGAATAAAAGAAGACCTGGAATAGTCAAAACATTGCTCAGCAAGAGGGAGGAAGCATGTGATATATCAATTCCTGACCTGAAACTATACTATGGGGCTATAGTAACAAAAACAGCATGGTATTAGAATCAAAACAGAACTGAAGACCAATAGAATAGAATAGAGGATTCTGAGATGAATCCCCATACCTTTAACTATCTAATATATGATAAAGGGGACAAAAGCATAGTGTGGAAGAAAGATATCTGTTCAACAAATGGTGCTGGACAAATTGGACAGCCATACGTAGACAACTGAAATTGGATCCTTAACTTTCACCCTGCACAAAAATTAAATAAAAAATGGTCCAAAGATCTGGATACTAATCCTGCAACTTTACAATTGCTTGAAAAAGAAGTAGTATATCAACACTACATGACATAGGGGTTGGCACTGCCTTCCTTAATGAGGCTCCCATGGCACAAGCAATAATGTCAAGAATAAATGAATGGGATGTAATTAAACTGAAAAGCTTTTGCACAGCTAAAGATTTAGTCAAGAGTGTCAAGAGAGATCCTACAGAATGGGAGAAAATCTTTGCCTGCTACACCTTGGACAAAGGGTTAATATCCAGAATATACAAAGAACTAAAAAAACCAAACGCTAAAATCACAAATAATCAAATCAATAAATGATCTACAGAACTAAAAAGAAACTTCTCTGGAGGAAGTCTAAAAGCCCATAAATATATGAGAAAATGTTCTACATCATTAACAATAAGAGAAATGCAAATCAAAACTTCACTGAGATTCCACCTCACTCCTATCAGAGTGGCAAAAATGAAAAATACAAACAACAACAGATGCTGGAGGGGCTGTGGGAAAAGAGGAACACTGTCACATTGCTGGTGGGACTGCAAACTGGTTCAGCCACTTGGGAGAGCACTGTGGAGATGCCTTAAAAAATTAGGGCTGGAACCACCTTATGACCCAGCTATCCTACTTTTGGGTATTTTCCCAAAAGAGTTAGAATTGGCATATTAGAGAGATACAGCTTCATCAATGTTTACAGCAGCTCAATTTACTATAGCCAGATTGTGGAACCAACCAGATGCCCCTCACTCGATGAATGGATTCAAAAACTTTGGTACATATATACAATGGAATATTACTCAGCTATTAGAGAAAATGATATTATGGCATTTGCAGCCAAATGGTTGGAGATGGAAAAAATTATGCTAAGTAAAATATCTCAATCTCAGAGACTCAAGGGCAGAATGTTTTCTCTCATTTGTGAAAGCTGGAATACAACTAGATACACTATGATAGATGACTTAGCTAACAATAACCCCAACATGTGTGAATTTTTACATGATCAGGGGAAATCTGGACTAGGAAGCTGGGAGACATGGGGAGGGGGTTTGGGTGGGGGGGAAGGAATAGGAAGGATATCAAGGAGACCTGAGGTGGGGAGTGTGGGGGAATCAAATAAGAGGGAAACATCCGATTTCCAAGAAAAGTCCATTTAATATGGGGGTTTAATGGGGGAAACATGGAACCATGGGAAACCCAAGGGGATTTGGCATCAGCCCTGGCTTGCTCTGTGAATATACATTTGTTTCTTGATTATTTGACAATGATTCCCTTCTAATTGTAACTCCGTATTTAATGAATTAAAAAAAATAAGGATCTTACTATGGTGACTCCTGGAACCAGTACTTCTCAGATATCAAGAAGTGATTTTGTTAACATTACATTTCTAAGGATGAGGAACTTAAGGCCTAGGACACTTATGTAGCTTTCCTTCATCACCCTGCTAGGTGAGGGAACTACCAGGATTTGAACACAAGTATTCTTGCAAAGTCAATGACCATATTGCCTTTTAATGTTCTTTTTGTTAGTAAATTACTTCTGAACTTGGGCTTGGAGTCAAGCACTTGAGTTTAAATTCCTTTGCTTCTTATAATAATTACCTTCAGCAGTTCACTTCCACTCAGTTTATTCACTTGAACGTGAGGATTCCATGAGAATAGAATAAAATCATGTATGTGAAGCCACTGGCATAGAATTAGAGTAAAAGTTCAATAAATGAGAAAGGTTTTTTTTGCTTTTCTTAAATGTTCAATTGATAATAACTGAATGGCAAACAGACTTTTAACCACACAGTAAAGTGTGGTATGTGGCAATGAATGTACAGAGGAAAACAATCAAGTCTAAAAAAAACTTCCAAGGGATGTGGAAGATGACTAAGTGAAATAGGAACAGGAAAGACCATCTGCTACAAGAAGGAGAATGTAGAGACTACTTCTTACTTGCAGGAATGGGAAGAAAAGTGCAAGGGAAAAAGTTAAGGTAATGCAGGAAGTTGATAAATACCAGGATCCGATATCTGGAATGTCAAGTGTATTTACAAAGAAAGTAAAAGTAGGACAAACAATAAATTTTCACGGAGAATTTATACTTTAATCAGTCTGCTACTATTCTAAATGTGCTGATGTATTATCTCCTTGCCATTTAGGAATGGGATTTAGAATGGGAGACAGGAAAATTTTTTTTTAAAAAGATGTAGTTGAATATACTGCAATGCATCTTGCTGTTATATATATCGACAACATACTAATTTTGTTAAAAAATGTAAGCAAATAGAAAGATCAGTTAAGTAAAAGGGACAGGATAAAGGGAAAGAGGGTAAGGTAAGGACTAGGTACTGAAATGGAGCAAATTATATTCCATATATTTATAATTATGATAAAATGAATTCTAATTTCATGTATAGCTAATATGAGCCAATTACAATTACAAAACAAAAAGATGTAGTGTGATACAGATGCTGGATAGCAGTGAGGAGACTAGTTTGTTAATGTATGGCAGAAAAATTTGTTCAAATTGATAACTTCTCTTTTCTCATCTTTTCTAGGTAGTCAGGCTCCCCTCACCTATGCCCTCTAACAAGGTATTGGCGAAGGTACAAGAGAAGCAATCTAAAGCCAATGGCTCCTGAGACTGGACTTTATGATATAATGCATGGTTTTTGTTCCTAGAAGTAGTTTGATGTTATCAACCTAAACCAGGCTATTGAGAAATGTTTAATACAGATATGCAGGCAAATTCCAGGAAAATAGTCATTTGGTTCAACGCACCAAAACCAGCAGAAGCATGGGGCTGTTAGTACTCTGAGGCCTGCAGGTCACAGAATAGAATCCAAAGTAATTGCTTCCTGGAAAAGTCTCCCTTACAGAAGCTGTGGCCTTCAGGAGAGATGTGGCAAACCCACAGTAACCTAGCAAGGGCAAAATTAAGAAAACCAGTACCCCAATCTCACTCTCCTCTCATGTCATGTGGAAATATCAGAAGACAATTGGCAGCCACACAGCAAAAAGTTCTTTGACATTGGTCATGCATCATTTGCTCAAGATCACACAACCATTTATTGCTTAAATTGAACTGCATTCATCTTCATTTGAATTCTTTCACATTATGCCAAGGTGCTTTGAGAAATTAATCCCTCTATCCTTTATTTTCCTTTTCATAAAGAAAAATAATCATTTATCTAACCCATCCTGCTCCATTAGTTGACAAGACTCAATGAAACATTTGTGTGAGAAATGTAGACTTAGCTGTCTTTCAAAACTGTCAACTTTGCCACCCAAGAGGCACAAATAATAGTGGATAAATTATAACATTTTCTAACAAATTTGTTTATTTGAATGTTTTGAATTATTAACAGATACAAAAGGATTTAAAATATGTTTTGGCAGTTTGATTACCAAACAGATACTCAGACTTGAGATCTAAAGATCAAAACTTACAAGGGTTAAAAAGAGTTTAGTTGAAATAGTATTTTAGATTTCTTGAATTGTGGTGAGATTAAATTTTAAATTTCCACAAAAGAAAAAAAGAGTCAGATACTTGTAAAACTGCAAGGGAGATTCCTTGGTGTCCATTCAGAATAGTGAAGGCTTTCTGCAGATTATCTGATACTATAGATTAACACCTTTAAGACTTAACTGTATATTATAGATCTAATAAAGGATAGAAGTTTAATTGTGGAAAATTATTAAAATCAGCATGGTCTGGTACATACATAACTGATTTTCTAATGTGTAGAAAGGTTGACACCACACATTTAATTACCCGATAGGAATTCTACCAGTCTTACATCTACTAGTATGTTCATTTCAGCATTTCTGATTGTTGATCTTTAAAATTCATCTTTGAACCTGTATTTAGCACCTTATTGGTTACTCCATTAAATATTATGTACATGTATGTATGAATATATACATATCATATTGTTACTTTATATTCATTTTTTATTGTAAAATAACTAAATATCTTAATTTAAAAAAGAATAGAGAATCAAAAAAAAAAAAAAAACAAGCAGACCAAGTATGCATGGAGGATGGAGGGAGGGAGGGAGAGGGAGATGGAGAGAGATCAATAAACAGCAGGGGAAGCGTGTGTATCAGCATTATCCTAAATCATAGGGTACACACCAAGAAGAGTGGCCAGCATGCCCATCAGAGCAATTCTAACACACAAATTAGATGACCCAGTGCAAGATGACTTGAAACTCTCTATTGATACAGATAGCTGTAGCCCTCCTCACTTTGGAGGAGAATTCTGTAATCCTTCAGCTTCTCACATGTCCAAAAATTGTATAATACATTAGAGCGTCAAACATTACACAGTCTGGATTTTGTAACACAAGCCACACACAGGTGTACTTTTTGCATGTTTTAATTTGATAAGCTTGACCTTGACCGCTATAGGTAGTAAGATAAATCTAGATATATAGATGGATGATAAATAGATATACCGATAGAAAAAGGCTTATGTAATATATTGGAATTGCTCACAAAACCAGTGTCAGGGACAGAACAGTCCTTTTGGGGAGGATATTTGAAGTTCTCCAATTCCTTCTTTACATGAATGTATGTCTGTCATTCCCCAAAATAATGTGAACTACTTAGATCAGCTCTTTTAAAAGAGGTTTAGAAGAAAAGCCAAAATACTGTTATAGTTATCAACTTGAAATAGGTATTTTATAAAATACAATAATACCAAAAATGTGTCAATGATAATCATGTCATTTGTTAGTATGGTACCACTGATCACTAGATATGTTAAGTAAGCTTCAATTTTATTTTTTTTTTTTACTTGCCTATTTATTCTATTGGTCCTGTTCATAATATGATTTTACAAATTTATCAACATATTTATTGCATGCCTTTCATTTGGCAAGGACTGTGACTTAGGTATTGAAAATTAAAGGGAGGGGCTCAAGTTACGGCACTTGCCTGGCATGCGCAAGTACACGAGTTCAAACTGGCACCGTGTACGCAACAATGTTAAGGAGCAGCAAAAGCCACAGGAAAAACTAAATAAATTCTCTCCCTCTCTCTTCTCTCTCTCTCTCTCTTTCTCTCTTACAAAAGAAGAGAGATGAATTAAAGGGAAGAGTGATTGTAATTTCTAATCACAGACATCTTTAAATTTAAAACTAGACCTCCTGATGCTGTAAGTCTTTCTGGAAATAGGTGGGAAAAGTTCTGAGATATTCTTCTTAAAGAAGAAGATAATGTAGATGTGTCTAGTCTTCTAAGAATTTCTATAAGAATTCCAGATTCCTTTCCCTCCTAGATAGATCTGGGACCACTTATGACAAACCATCCAAATAATTCAAACAAGAAAAATAATGGATTGAATATTTCCTAAACAATATGTAGGGTATATATAAACCTTGAAAGAAATTCCCCTAGGTAGGATCTATCTAAAGGTGAATAAACAGATCCAGACAGGCTGTCTCTGACCTAAGCCCAGGCAGCTTGTGAATGCAAAGTCTACAAGGTGAGTTTGTCTTCTTAGAGTCTATTTTCTTTCTACCACCATAGGGTCTTTTGTTGGTATGAAATTACTTTTTAGGATTCCTTTGAGAAAGAGCATGTGAAATCAACAAACATTCCAGTAAAAAGTGGTCAAATGCCTGGCCTGATCTTATATAGCATTCTTTTAATGAGAGCTCCAGAGATCTAGCCTGAAGCTTTTGTCCAAACGCTATGGCCATTCCTAAAATCATGCTACAAAATGTTAGCCTGTTTTAGGAAGCTGATCAGATCATCTCCTTAGCAAAAGGAAAATTTACAATCATGGAATCCACGCACATCGCAGCTATAGGCAGGCTCTACAGTTCTGTTAAAGAGAATTATGGTTGTCTGAAATACAGTTGTACTATTCAGGTGGAATTTGTCAAGCTCTCTATTTCTCTATGGGTTCTTCTATAGTTCTATATCACATTCCATGATTTTTTACCTCAGTCACACTCTTATTTACAACACCCACACCCACAACATAAAGGTGTTCATGCAAGCATTCTTGGCACAATTGTTTTCTACCTGACTTTCTAGTCATATTATCTTACTTTACAATTCACTTCTTAGTGAAGAAAATAGATTTTTTGAAATCAATAAGGTCTGGAATTGTAGCTTCTTCTGTAACATTTTTTAAGAGCCTAAGACACTCAATAAATGTTAATTGAATTAATGAGTGAGTGTACCCTTTAAGTAAGGTAATGTGCAATGTTAAGTTACTAATCAACTTAATCGGAGAACATGATTTGATTTATATTTTAAATTATATTCTATTTTAAATCTACGTGGTGAAGGGGATTGAAGGTGAATAGGAATGAAAGTAAACATGCAGAAATATATAATAGCACAGATAGAAGAAATGAGGTAAAATTCCTTTTTGCTCATGAAATTAATTTTTTAAAATTTTTTATTAAGCAGTTATTGTACAATCATAAATGCATATAAAGCAACAATATGGTATGCATTTATTCTTAAACCAGAAGTACCCTCATACTGTTAACACCCCAGTCTTGATTCTTCCTTCTATATTCAGACACTACAAGCAATATAAATGCTTAGATTGTGAATTTTCCAGAATTAAATGATTGCATAAGTATTACCTGGATTCTTAGGGTGGTAAAGAGTAGCCTACACTGTTAATTATCTCCCTACATCCCTCCCTATCTGTCCTACCTCTGTGCTCCACCTTCGAATTTCACGTTTCCCTACCCCCAGAATCATGGTTGCCCTAGATTATGCATTGCTATGCCTTTGCTGGGTCCAATTCATGAGTTTGACAACCATTAACCCAAGCCTGTGTTGTACTCTAGCCTCCACAAATGTAGGCTCCTTGCTAGGGGAGTTGTAGGTTGGAGGTGAACTTCTTCTAGTTTGATTCTTCATCTTTGAAAAGCTTCTTCTGTATCGTTGAATTCAGGTTTTCTGTGTGGAAGCTAGATAAGTGTCTGGATTCTTCTTCCTTACAGGTCAAGGGTCGGATCAGACACCACCTCTCTAGTGACCACCACCTTCTTCCAGAAAGATGTTTCTGCCTGGAACCTTGTTTTTTTGTACTTTTGGATCAAAGTTCCAGGACTCAGACTTGGCACCTGGTTGGGTTGCTAGGCAGCCTGCTGTGTTGTTGAAGCTAAGCAGTAGGGGTGCATTACTGGGTTCTAGGGTCCCAGAGGTGTGGAGTAGGCCTGTATGAACGAGTCTATGTACTGTGCTAGGACCTGGGAGCCTTCATGGTGATTGGGTCTAATATATCTGGACCTGGCAGCTGTGCAAGACACCTGGGTGCTACCTGGATGTGGGGTCCCTGAGGGTGTCAGGCACACCTTTTGTGTGGGGCAGAAGTCCTGGCCACACATGGATGCAGGGTGGGGTCCATATGCAGAATTCTTGCTCCTTCAATTGAAGTGGATTCTTGGCCTAATATCTCTTTCATGTTGATCCTTTTTGTGACTTTGCTATTTTACTGGGAGTTTTATACTGTCCCTTTCTTAGGGTGGGGTACTGTCAAGAAAGTTGAGTTCAGAATCCAAATCCCTCACTTGTGAACTGTTAGTGTCCCTTAAGATTTCAAGCTTATCATGAGCTAATAGGAGATCATCAATATAAATAACCAATGCATGCAATAAGCAATATGAAATTGATTATTTAGTACTGACTATATCTGGTGCAGTGTTAAATTCCACCTATGAAATGAATGGTAGTGTTAGCCATTACTTTTGGCAACAATAGTATTCAATCATCACCTGTGTCAGGCTTCCAAGCATACAATAGTTATTGAGTTTGGCATTCACAGTGTTAATGGTTCCACAGCATTAATGATGGGGGGGATATCAAATTGTATAAACTAATTAGAATCCAGAAAGAGAAGGGAATGTAAGAGGAAGTTAGAAAGGAGGTTGTAATATCCAAGCATGAGCAGAGAGAAAGGAGAGGAGGTGAAGGATTTGTTGTGGGGGAAAAAAATGGAGGGAGAAGAGGCAGAGGTATCAAAGTAGAGGAAGGGTGAAAGAGATATTAGTAGAATATAGAATTTGTATTATACCATAAGAAAGGATAGAAGGAAGTAGAGGAAAACTTTGCAACTGGGGCACAATATAATTCAAATACTAAATGTATTGATCAAAATCCCAAACCTCAGCAGACAGGAGAAGGATAAACACTGATGTTGAAGGAAATGCTCAGGAATGAAGGGAGTATAGAGAGAAGATGGAAAAGTGAAAAATAGAAAAAAAAAGACAAAATAAAACAAAAACAAAATAACAAAAAAAAAACCCAGATAGTATGTTTATATATCCATGAACCAATCAACTTCTCCAGATGGTGCACAAATACATGTCAAAAACAGGGGAAAAAATAAAGATTCTTAATGAAAAATGTGAACTATGTTCACTGATGTTTACTGTCTACCCATTGGGAGCAGATGTTCACTGTCTGCCTGAGTTTTGTTAACAGGTTCTCTCTGTCTGGAATTATGTGATCTCAAGTAGATGACTGGGTGTCTAGCTCAGTTTCCTGGGCTTTCTGGTGAAGATTTTCCTGAAGAGATCAGATTAACAAATGCCCCAAGGGCTGGCCTTTTCCAGCCTTCCTGGGGATAGGAAACTCTGGAGACTTCCAGCTTTTAGGCACATCAATGACAGATCAATACTCCCTCTGCTGGTTAAACTCACAGTCCTTCCAGGTTTTGTGAGCTCAGACTGTGGTCTCTTTAGTGCTCCTGTCCCACCTTAGCTTATCATATGAGCCTTCTGGCTGCGGATGGGGGTGAACAGGGCTAAGCTAGGCTCCCTTGCACTCCACTAACCCAAATCCTCCTGAGCTAAGTGATCCTGGGCTTGTCCCATGCTTCCTATTCTGGGTTTACCCTTAAACCATGGCTAGATCCTGGCAGAATTGTGGAGAAGCTGCACTTAACTGCTGACTCCCTCCCACCAGTGTGTTAAAAAAGATTCCTGATTCTCCCCCTTGCAGGTAGCTGAGAGACACTGTTCACTGGAGGTGCAGTAGGAGTGTCTCCAGTTGGGCTGAATGCATGGTTCCTTATAGAACTGAGCTTCTTTGTATCAGACTGGTTCGTATGTTATGGTTGAGCTCCTTCCCGACTCCCTTGCTGATTGTGAACTATGGTGGTTGAACACTCCCAAAGACAGATAATCTCTTTTCCACGTGCTGCACCCAAATCTCTGACCCTCCAAAAATCTCACCTAACTAGTACTGTGTTCTGGTAACGATTTTCCCCTAAACACACCTTGCAGCAACAGAGCTGTCCTGGAGTTTTTTCATCCAGTCATGGAGCCAAACTAGAAGCAGCCTTCCTGCATCTCACCATCTTGGAATCACTGATATTCATTTATAAGGTTTTAATTTTCTTATATATTTAAATGTATCTTCATGAATGCTATAAAATATTTCATAGCAGATAGTCGTATCCCTGTTTTGAAAAGGAGACAAATGAAACTCAAAGATTCTAAGTAATTGATTCAATATCTCACAACCAGACCACAATCAAATTCCAGCTACATGTGATGCCCAAATTCTTGATCTGTCAGTGGTATTAAAATGCCTGTAGCTATTCCATAGGAATTATCACTGAAATAGGAAGGGGACCTGGGTAAGTGCTAGGTTCCTGCCAGTGTAATGATCCTATTTATTCTCCCTAAATACATAAAACTATGTCAGTAATAAAGTCATAAAACTATATAAATAAAATCAAAGACAATTATATATATAAATAAATAAGAACAAATTTACATCTGACATTAACTCCAAAAATGGATGAGCCATTCATATGTCCTTTCCTTTCTCAATGTCAAAATAATTTTTAACACTTTTGAGTTTATTTTTGCTAATTTTATTTTGAGAGAACATCTCACCTTATTTTTCATTTCAGAGCTGACCAGGATGGAGCTGAACAAGCTAATATTCAAGATGTACTTTTGCCGGACTGCACTAAAAAAAAATAGCGGCCTCCCAAATACATCTATGTCCTAATTCCTGGAATTTGTAAATATGTTACATTACATGGTAAAAGGCCATTAAGATTATAATGGCTTTAAGGTTGCTAATCAACTAAACTTGGAAGTATTATCTGGAAGGCTGTCATATACTCATAAGAGTCCTTTAAAAGTAGAAGAGGTTGGCAAATGAGAGAGAGAGGCATAATGACAAAGATTCACTTGGCTATCGCTGGCTTTGAAAACTGGAGGGGTCACAAGCCAAGGAATGCAGGCAGCCTCTGGAAGTTAGAAAATATTAAGAAACAGTCTCCTCCAAAGCCTCCATAAAGGACCAGCCATACTTGTCCATAACATAGGCAGGTATCCCAAAGGTCAACCAGAAAAGGGGTTTCCTTTTAAATGGAGGAGTAAACAAGTACATAAATATTGTGCATTTTAGAAGTTTTTATGTCTTGATGCCTTGACCCTCAAGGGACTGGTCCTTCCAGATCTAGACAATTCCTAGAAACAGTATGTAATTCACTTGTGGAGGGTTCCTTTCACATGCAAACCAACAAACCTGAACACTCCCAAACCACCTCCTTTACTAGGTTCTCCTTGGAACCTAAGGAGACGGAAGATGTTGTTATACTCCAGTCTTAACAACCCTCCAGTCAAGTAACAGAACTAGGTATAGTCTGTGTCCCAGAGCATGCTGAAATTACTTTAACTTCCCAACCTGAGACCTCTTGTCCTGACTCATATATCCTTCCAGTAGAAGTGACAGCAAAGACTCTTACCTATGTTTCCCTCTCACTTCCTCTGCCCCCTAGTGGTCCCCAGAATTTTCCCATATGGCCCTATGTGACTTTCTCTGCCTCCTATTCAAGGGATCTGTGAATATAAGATATTTCTTTGAATCTTTGAGTACCTTACCAACACCAATTAGAACAAAAACCCAGGCATCCTTTTAAAACAACAAGGCTAGAAGGAACCAGCTGTGGAGGCATGGTATGAACAGATGGCATGATTGGACTGCTATTAGGCAGTGTTTTTCCCTGAGGTCAGCCATAGCTCATCAGGAGACATTCAACAGGCTAGTGCCCTCTCCCAGTCCTCAAGGGTCAGCCAGCATGCAGAGGCCTGGGTTAAGGAGATAAGGCTGATTATTAGTTTATCAAGTAAGTGGAAATTTCCTGCTGAACTCAATCAGTTAATAGAAAAACAATTCAGCAAATAATTTTTTGAGATAAAGAATAAGAATTCAGAGGGTCTCTGTCCCCTCACAACCACAAGGGATCATCTTTTAATTTTAAAAAAGTCATGTGGAGAATGGTAGTTTTGACGTTAAGTCATTTCTGGTATCACAAAAGGAACAGAGGTAATTTTTGAACTTCCCTGTTCCTGTTCTTCAGGAACACTGGACTCAGGAAAACTACAGCATTGTCATAGACTTTTGGGGTAAGAAGAAATCCTGTCATGGCTGGTCATGCTATTTACCTCTGGCTTTTAACTTCTTTTTCTGTATCCTTGAGAGCTGTAATTGTTTTTGAGTGGAATAAAGTAAAATGCAAGAGTAAAATGCAAAATACTGTTTGTGAGATTCCAAGAGGCTCAAAACAACTTTGATAGAACAACTTAGGGTAAAATAAAATAAACATTCTTCTTGAAGGAATTATTGCAATCTGTCTCAAATTATTTGCGGAATACTGATTTAGTTTATATGTCATAAGACTGGGCTTCCCAAAATTAAGGTAACCTAGATCATTCTTGAGATTCTGTCTGAGTCTAATACAGATGATTTGAAGATAAACATACCTTTGGGTTTCTATGGCTCCAACCACCCATGCATGGTATGTCTTGCTCTGGTAAAACACTTACTCAACCACTTCCCTACAGATTGGCAACCATTTGGTAAAGGAGAGAAGGAGTGAAAGAGAAAAGTGTGCTAAGAATTAATTTTGATGGATGAGTTTGCCTCCCATGGGGTCTCAATCACAGAACAGAAAGGAAATCATAACATAATGAAATTGCATTCATGCATATTCACTTAGAAGGGATATTATTTAATATTAACAATATCCCAAGTCATCATGATTTAGTTAATAAGCCAGCAAATGGCAATTCATATTGGGATTGTTTGACTTCCTGTCAAATAGCTACATTCTTGTACATGCAGAAAGAATGAAATAAACAACTTAACTGAGAATTAATGAATTGGAAAATACCTGAAAAGCTTTGTCTGTGATGTGGGTTCTTGGAAGAATTCCAAGCAGTAGTCTTGATTTTGATTAATATTACAATTTATCCTGTTAAAGAAGTACCTCATAAATACTCATGAAGCATTTTATTAGATGATTGTAAATACTTAAAATCTTATTTTGCAATCCTTTTCATCACAAAGAAAAAGAAGACGAGGCTGTGAGCTGTATGTCACTTTGCCCTCTTCATTGCAAACTGAAGTCACAGCAACTGTTTTATTTGAAGAAGGTTAATATTCTTAAAAACCTTTCCTCGTATGACTGATGCATAGACCAAATGTAGGGACGACACATCCTCCCTCACATCCTCCATGGAACATCTTCCCAACCATCATCACAGCAATGGGTTCAAGGCAGTGAGCACCTACTTATAGCAGTTTATGCAACATTTGATGATGTTGCGTATGCCAGTAATCTGGGGGGTGTGTACTAAAAGCAATATCTCAAAATAGTACTAAAAGCAATATCTCAAAATTGTCAATAGGAGGAAAGTTTTGCAAAACTTTTAAAATATTAACTATTCTTTGTTTTTACCACATTACACTAACCATCCTCTTCCATGACCACCCTTCTACTTTCTTTCCTACGAACTTATCACTATTATAACAGTTCATATTATAAAACATTAAAAAGCCAAATAACACTTCCATTTGCCTGTCAAAGGGAAAATAAAAAGTGACTTGCAAATGATGGTGAGTCCAGAGACAAGTCTAGAGACCTGTAAGCCTTTGATATAGCAGGACTTGTAGCTCCTCTCAATCTCCATGTACAATCTCCCTGCAAGTTCAGGGTGACAGGTCTATCTCTGTGTCAACTTTTTGTCTCCAACATCCATTTAAAACAAGTAAAGTCAGTTGCAATTTAATTAAAACACCTTTCTTCAAAGGAAGCTGAATTGCCTTTTCCCTTTATTTGAGTTTCTTTGGGTCTTTCTTCCTTTCTCCTCCATTTTCTAACATCCAGATCTCCTGTTTGTGAGCTCAGTCTGATCATTTGATCCTATTATAAACCTGACCTTTCCACTGAAGCCTACCTGTGGAGAAGTCATAGATACCAAATTTATATTTATTCAAAATACAAATTCCAAGGCCCACTCTCAATTTAGTGAAAAATTTTTTGTAAAGAAAAAGGGACAGTGAGAGAGAAAGAGAGAATCAAATTTATGTAGTTTGTTTTTTATGTGGCTTTCATAGCTCCAAGGTTCTGTTGTATACGTGGTGCTAGGGTTTGAACTTGCATACCGGCACATACCAGGCAAGCTCCCTGTAACCACCAAGTCACCACTCCAGCCCAGCAACTTAGTGAATCCAGGAGACCTGTACTTTCAAACTTTCTACCTAATTATCCACAGATTTGGGCCATTCAGCAAAACTGCCTTTATTCCTGCCCAGGTGGGTTCTTTCTGGGTCACCCTCTTAAATCAGGACATAGTACTTCCAGAGTCACTTTTCCTGGCTACCATAATTGCTTTATAACAGGAAGTAGATTCACTCCTTGGCCTTTTAATCCTAAAGTTCTCCCAAGATTTAACTCCTGGCATTTGCCCTGGATACAGAGGAGAATAATATCACAATTTAGAATTCACTCTTCCTTAGCTATCCCCCTGTGGGAATAGACATTTTCCCATTAACAACTTCCAACCACAGAAATTGATAGATATATAAGAAAGAGCTCCTTCCTTCGAAAGCAGCAATTGTTCCCTCTCATGATTCCATGTTTCTTCCCCTATCTTGTCACAGTGATGACGTTATTCATTTCAACAGAAGCGCAGCTGCTTACTACTGTTCAAACAATTTTGGAAAACACATTACACTAGACTTCCCTGTGGGACAGCAGTTTCCAAGTTTTTCTGGTCTCCTGAATCTTTTACAGTCAAAAATTGAGCACTACAAAGAAGTTTTCTTTATTGTGGGTTGTATCTCTTGATAATCAATGGGTAATTTTAAATGAAGAATTTAAAATTTTATTTTCCATGCAGCCATAACGTGTTGTTTTAGTCCACTCTGGCACCTATAACCAAAAATGAGAGACTGGGTGGCTTATAAATAGTAGGAAGTAGGAATTCATCTTTTTAACAATTCTAGAGGCTGACGTGCAAGATCAGGATTCCAGCATAGTCTGGTTCTAGGCAGAGCCCACCTCTTAGACAACCTTCTTCTCACCCTAACCTCACAGGATTGTGCTCTCTCTGGCCTCTTGTATAGGGGCCCACTCACAAGGGCTCCACCTCCATGACCTAATGAATTTCTGAACTCCCAAATCCAAATATTATCCCCTGAGAAGTGAGGATTTCAACATATGAATTTTGGGGGGAAGAACACAAGCATTCAGGACATATCACTTGCTAACATAAATAACATGAAAAAGAAGAAATGAAAAATGTGGCATCATTTTACATTTCTTCTAAACTCTTTCATGCCTCAATAAAAGACAGCTAGATTCTATTATCTGCTTCTGCAATGCTATGTTGCATAAGGTATTCTAGCTGAAGAAAATGCATCCTTAAGGAGGTGTGCAGTTAGAAGAGGAAGGACCTCAGCCACCTCCTGGAAAGGTCTCTGGAAAATCCAAGCCCTCTGGGCCACTCTTGCACTAATTCCTCTGAGAAACCCCCAGTTAAAAACTGATAAACTAAGGAAAACTGTTTCACATTCTTTAACCCAAACATTATTAAATGTGTTGGAATTACAAAGGTTATTGACCTGAGTGCATGAGATGTTGGGTTTGGATCTCAAAATTCTAATTAAAGTTTATTGCCTTTGTCACAGTTTCTTGAATGGGTTTTGATGTTGTTAACTTGATTGACCTTGGGCTGAGGAACCTAACTCTTCTATTGTTTAGAATAGTAAAGCCCTTTCTCCCTCTCTGTCTTCTTGATGAGAAGTCTAAACGAGAATTGGTGCTGCTAACGGATCTTTTCACCCATCTTCTCTGCACACTGGGGTGGTTCTCCATTTCCAGGGACTCTCTCAGCTAGCAACACAAGCAAAGTGCAAACGTCACAGAAGAAAAGCACATGGAGTTGGCATTTCTGATAAATACAAATAACTGCCTACTTTATTCTTTTCACATCAGTCTTTCTTACTTGGACATTCTTCTTTCCACAACATATTTAATCCAGAAGTAATCAGTATATATTTTGCACATGTTAAAAAAATATGGGCTGGAGAGGTGGCTCAGTGGTATAACCACGGTATAGCCCTTGCCTGGTATGTGCATGGTATGCACAAGGAGCTGGGTTCAAACCCTAACACCACATACATAACTGTCAGAAAAACAAAAACCAGAGGAAAAAATAAATAAAAATTGTTTCTCTTTTTTCTCTCTCTTTAAAGATAAATATTGATTAAAAATTTAAAAATAAACAGCATGTGGAAAGAGCTAGGAATAATTATAATTATCTAAGCCAATATCTGCATCATCTACCAATATTCTTTGTAGCACAGTTTGGAAAATATAATTTTAGTCCACACTTACTAAAACCTTTTTGAAGCTATTGGTGGGCCTCTTGTGATCCCTGGGTACTCCTGATGTCATTTTATTCATAACATGTAACCTATCCCTCTGTATTCCACATTTTTACTTTTGCAAAACCATGTAGAAATTTATTGTGTAGGTTTATTCTATTGAGAGAGATTTTGGTGTAAAAGCATAACACAATAGAAGGTTTTTCTCTCTGACAAATTACAAAATTAAATCAGGCAGTTTGGTAATTTTTTCCAAAATGACCACTCTTCATTTTGTTCAGTTTCTGATGACTTGATTAAATGAAAAGCTAATAAAAGTTAACAGAATCAGAAATGGTGCTGAATTCTCAAAATTATATAAGCAAAGTGTAAAGGTTCTCCTGTTGTGAAAAACTTAGATACCTCCACATGCACAGTGTGTGCAAACACACACATAGGGCAAGAGAGTAAACTATGATTAGTTCAACTAGTATATTGATCATCCATTTTATGTAGGTCACTATTTCAGGCATGTACGGCAGAATAAGCCACAGTCTGTGACTACACAGAGTTTATCCTCCATTGAGAATGCAGGATTATTTCCAAATCGGATTACTATTATTATGGCAAATATTAACGTATGTTGAATGAATAGAAAGGAAATAAGTAATTCCAACAATGTCTGGTACAGAATTTATACAGAAAGAGACATTTATCAAGAAAGATTATATTGAAGTTTGACCAGTGGAGTTTATATATTGAAGAAAAAGAATGGAATCTAATATACAAATAAAACTTTAGAGTATGTTTAGTGTATTCAGGGAATTTGTGCTTCAGAGTTTGTGGATCATATTCAATGTTTTAAAAAGGGTATTTTCCCCTTGTGAACTGCATTCACTCAGAATTAGATTAAGGACTTCATAGGCCAGAAGTCATTTGAACTCAATACAGATGAGCAGTTGTCAAAAGTTAATAACTTGCACTGATTATTTATGATCCCATTGAAGTTTCTTTAATTAAGCTGGCTTTCATAATCCCTTTCTAATGCCTTATCAACTTGATTCCTATCAGTGTAAGCTCTGGCTGCTACAGACCAGGGGGTCTGTCATGAGACTCAAGATGATACAAAAGAATTTTAAACTTAAATGAAACAACTGATTAGCTAGCTAGTTGCTAAACATGGGTTATGGTAAGAGCTGGTGTCCTGGACTGAAATCCTGAGATATGGGTACATAATGCTTGACTCCTGAAATTTCATAGTTGTCCTAGTACCGCCAGACAATCCTTTACCTCTGTCCACTAGATGAACTTAGAAGAAGTCAATCTAGGCTCCTGGCTGCAATCAAGCTATCACCTTTACATTGTCTTTCAGATTTCTTAGAGCATGATCCTAAATAGGCCTGATGATGCCATCTGTCATAAATTTAGTAGGGTTCAGCCAATTTTTCCTATAAAGAGGCAGATATTTAGACTTTCTGGGCCCCATGGTGTCTGTTGCGATTGCTCACTCTAGCATTGTCACACAAACAGCCAAGACCACCTGTAAATAAGTGATTTGACCTGGGGGCTGTCCTTTACTGACCCCTGCACTAAACTTTTGGGCTTATAGCATGAAAGCCTTAATGAGATCACAGAAAGCAAATTTAGAGGGAAGGACAGAACGCTAAAAGTACAAAGTACAACAAAGAATTCACAGATTCAATGCAGCAGACACACTGAAGGATGGGAGGAAAAAAAAGAACAATAGAAAGAAACAGGTTACATCAGCTCCACTTTTACACCTCAAAATAGAGTTAGATCGACATATCCCCAACCTGTGTTTTATTTTATATTTTTAATTTCGAGACAAGGCCTCACTCAGTTGCTGAGGCTAGCTTTAAACTTGCAACCCTCCTGCCTCAGCCTCCCAAGATTACAGGCATGGGCCACTGCTCCAAGCTTAACTTTACTTTTTTTAGCACTAAGTGAAGTCTCAAGGAACAGAGGAATGAGTTACCCTTGAATTGATGCTTTGTTCTGTTGACACCTCTGTTTACTCTACCCCCCATTCCTAGGCCTTATTCTTCAACTTCATTTCTTAAAGAAAGAACCACTATTATTAGCAGACATGTCTGGTCTTGATTTCCAGACCCAACCAAAATCAAGACCCCAGAGCTTCCACTTAGCAGATTCCCCCCTGTGAAATGTAGCCTGAGCATTTAAGAAGCAACTCTTAATCATAGAAAGATTCTTGATATTATTGTTTTTATATCAATATCTCTGTAAAGTAATACAGTTTAGATTCTGGAAATGTCCCACTGGATGGAGAAGAAATGAAAGAAAGAAAGAAAGAAAGAAAGAGAGAAAGAAAGAAAGAAAGAAAGAAAGAAAGAAAGAAAGAAAGAAAGAAAGACGTAAACATCTAGATAAACATGCAGTGCAAAACAAACCAAAATAAGATTCTAGAAGAAAATGCTTTTGGTTTCTCTACACTTTATGGATAAACAAGTGTACTGCAGATTAAAAGATAGGATTATATTCTCTTATTCTACCTTTAAATGAGAAAAATAAAGCTCAATTTTGGAGGACACCTTGTTCGTCTTAATGGATTTAATCAGCAGGCAACTTGATACTTAAAATAACAATCTAGAGATGAGAATCTTATGGAAAGAGGGTTATCAAGTAGATGGAATCTTAAATAATATATTTTTAAAAAATTGACATGGCAGGGGATGTAAATTGGTCACAGAGCACTGCCTAGCTTGCATAAGAACCTGGGTTCGATCCCTATCACAGCAAAATTTTAAATAATTGGCAAAAGACTCAAACATAACAACAAATCTTTTTATAATCTGCTACCTTCCCACCACAGTGAATTTATACATTATTTTAAGGCAATTTATTCTTAGAAACAAAGTCCAATATAAATTGGGCTCAGATTTAATTTCTTTTGCCTGAAGGGGGGACTGTAGTAGCGACTTTTGTTTTCTTTGATTTCAGAATAGCTTTGAATGATCTCCTCTTAAGAAGACAGAAATGGCTTTGCATGCAGTCTTTTGTTGTTTCCTTGTTAATCCCCTAAGATTTTTGAATTCTATTAAGTCATTTTTATCTTACTTGTCCTTTTTTCTTGTCCACTTTTCTCTGCTGGACTTTGGGATTTATGCAAATCTCATACAAAGTAGACTTTCCTGCTTAAGAATAATGTTCATTTTTTTTCTACTTCCGTTTTAACCTGAATCTCTTGATCCAGTCACTTTTGGTTGAGAAGCTCAAGTTCATCTCAAAGGAAAGTTATTTATTTCTCAAGGGATATGATTATATCATTTTTTCTTTCTTATCAAATGACTTATTTAAATAGATTTCTGGGGACTAATTTACATTAATTCCAAAGTATGACTCTGAGGGCATGAGCATTAATTGAAAGACTATTTTTATCACCTTATGCTCTCTTAAAAAATAAATGACACTTTTTCCCACATTTAATTCAACTTTTACTTTTGACTGGGGTATTAAACATCAGAAATTATATTTCTGTATATGTGTGTCTATTTAATAATTCTCTAACAAAAGCAATTAGTCTTAAGCTAATCATGCTGTGTTTCTTTGAATTCTTCAAAATAAAATGATCATATCTGATTAGGGAGAAGTTCCCTGTAAGTATCTTATCCTTAAGAAATCAGTAGTTCACAAATAGCTACCCAAAAGAAGTAGCCCATATAAGGTAACCTTCATATTCAAAGTTTACACCATGAACATATGTAGGAACTATGATCAATACAAAAAAAAAACTTCATGAAAATTAGGTTATAATGACAATTATACTAATATTCGTTGAGTGATTGATGAACGCTGAACATGGTGCCTTTGTGGTTCAATTATCACAACAATCCTAAGTGGATATTCTTAATATCATCATGTTATGTAAAGTGCACAAAGTCATACATCTTGTAAGTAGTAGGACCAGAATTCTAATTTGAGCACATTGACTCCAAAACTTCTGCCTTTAACTCCACATTACCCCTGGATAACTCAAATAAATTATTTTAAAACGTAAAGTAGTGTTCTTTAAAAATCTCCTAACATCTCCATGAAGTTGAATGTGTTAGTCTTAGGAAAGGATTCTGATGATGGTATTTAGGCCAGATTAAGTTTTTCAGATTCAAATTTGATTAGGTAAAGAGTTCACCACCTCAGAGGGAATCTGTTTTTGCATGGTTCTATTCATTATAAGATCCATTTTATACATAGACTGCTACACTACCACTGGCTCATTTTCCTTGGATTCCATTTTCCAAAAATAAAAATAAATTCATCAAATATTTATTCATAAATGAAAAATTAACACATGAAGTGAACCAAAGACCCCTGAAATGAAGAAATACCAATTTCACATATGCAAATCAAGGTAACTGGGGAAGCAATTTTTAGATAAAGTATAATTTTTTTCTCCTTCAAAAAGATAAAACAGCTGTTGGGGCCTGTTTGAATCACACTGGAAGGCATTCAGGACTCCACTGGTAGGACCCACATCTGGAGCAGTCCTTCCCAGGACCAACCATGGGAGGTTCCCCACTTGAAGCAACCCCTCCTACCTATTTCTCGCATTTCTGTTGAGGCCCCACCTATCTGACACCCCAAGTTCCTGTTGGGGCCTGTTTGGTCCCACTTGAAAACACTTAGGACACCACCAGTAGGACCCCCCCCCCATCTGGAGCAGTCTGGCTCAGGACCAATCAGGGGAGGTTCCCTGCCTGAAGCAGTACACCTACCTGACACCCCACATTCTGGTAGCTTCAGATTTGCAACCTTGAGCCTAGAATCAAATGATAGAGCAACATGAAGACCCAGGCAGAAATAGCATCTGAAAGAAGGTGATCATCAAAGAGTTGGAGGCTGATCTGACCCTTTGACTTACAAGGAAAAACCACCCAGAGAACTGCCTACTTTCCCATAGAAAATCACAATTCAGATATCCACAAGAAGCTATTCAAAATGAAGAATCAAACAAGGAGAGGTTCACCTCAAACCCAAAACTCCCCCCAAAAGGACACACAGGTAGAGGTTGAGATGAAAACCTTGAAAATATTATCAATGATCTGATTACCAAAAGGAACAATGAACTAAAAGAAGATATAATGGAGTGATTAAGTGAGAAAACTCAAAAGATGAAAAACTCTATTATCAAAGAAATAGACATACTCAAAAATGAAGTAACAGAGCTAAAATCTGTAGTCAATGACATAAGAGGAACCATGGAAGAATTTAATAATAGACTAACTTCTATAGAAAAGAGAACCTCAGCTCTTGAAGAAAGAACTTCTGACAATGAGGACAGGCTGAGCAAGCTATAGTGCATGGATGACTAAAAAGAAAAAAAACTCAAAACATAAATAGAATTTTTAAAATGTCTGGGATGAAATGAGAAGAAACAATATAAGAGTAATTGGAATACAGGAAGAAATTGAATCACAAACAAATGGGATAAGGAACAGTCTCGCGGAAATTGCTAAAAAAAAACTTTGCCAATATAAAAATAGAGTCAGATATGCTAATCCAGGAAGCTTATAGGACATCCAATAGGCCTAATCAAATGAGAAGCTCACCAAGACACATCATATTCAAAATGTACAACGGGGAAATCAAGGAAAGAATATTGAAAATGGCAAAGGAGAAATGCCAAATCACATTCAGAGGCAAACCAATCAGAATCACATCTGACTTTTCAGTTCAGACTCTGTAACCAGAAGGTCATGGAAAGCAATCTTTCAACATCTGAATGAATACAACACATAGCCAAGAATATTATACCCAGCAAACTCAGCTTCAAATTTGAGGAGGGAAATAAGAACTTTTCATGATAAGAA
This sequence comes from Aplodontia rufa, assembly GCA_004027875.1. Classification (NCBI taxonomy): domain Eukaryota; kingdom Metazoa; phylum Chordata; class Mammalia; order Rodentia; family Aplodontiidae; genus Aplodontia; species Aplodontia rufa. The sequence goes on from PVKS010010995.1 coordinate 54,833, forward strand.
CAAACTTGCAGCATTCATGATAAACTCCAGATAGAAGAACAAGCTAACATTCCTCAAAACCCACAAACAGGAGATTCAATAAAGGTACATGCCATCAATAGACAACTAAGACAGCACAAAATTTACTAATAAAACACAATGAATATGAACCACAACCACATAACAATTCTAACACTGAATGTGAATGGTCTCAATGCAACAATCAAAAGAAACAGGCTAGCAGATTGGATAAAAACACAAAATCCAACAATATGCTGTTACAGGAAACCCATCTTTCAGCCAATGACACCCACAGATTAAGGGTGAAAGGATGGAAAAAAATCTACCAAGCATACAGCCTAAGAAAGCAAGCTGGAGTCGCAATTCTTATATCCAACAAAGTTGATTTCAAACATAAATTTATCAAAACAGATAAAGAAGGCCACTACATCCTTGTAAAGGAAGAAATAACCATAGTAAATATATATTCTTCAAACACTAATACTCCCAACTTTGTGGAAAAAATACTCCAAGATATGAATCCATTTGTGGACTTCAACACAATAGTACTGGGAGACTTTATCACTCCTCTATCACCAACAGACAGATCAACAAAGCAAAAACAAAAAATAAAAAATAAACACAAAAAACAAACAAACAAACGAAAACAATAAAGAGATCTCCAGTCTAAATGACACCATAAATCAAACAGACATAGAAATCTACAGAATATCACCTCTCCAAAACTGGCAGAATATACCTTTCTGAGAAGCACATGGATACTTCTCCAAAATAGATCAGATTCTAGTTCACAAAGGTAATCTCAGAAAATATAAAAAAGTAGATATTATTCTGTGAACCCTATCAGACAATGATTCCATGACCCTAATAATTAATATCAAAAATCACGGCACAAAACACACATATATGTGGAGATTGAATAATACCCTATTCAATGAAGAATGGATCCAAGAAAGCATGAGAGCAGTAATTAAGGAATTTTTGGATGAAAATGAGAATGAAGATACAACATATCAAAACCTCTGGGACAGCATGAAAGCATTTTTAAGGAGAAAATTTATTGCACTGGGTGCCTACATTAAAAATCAGGAAAGAAATGAAATAAATGAGCTTATGTATCACCTCAAATCCCTACAAAATAAAGAACAATCTAATCCCAAAGCCAGAAGAAGACAGTAAATCATCAATGTCAGAGCTTAAATTAATGAAATTGAGAAGAAAAAAATAATAAAAGAATTGACAAAACAAAGAGCTCATTCTTAGAAAAAATAAACAAAATGACAGACTCCTAGCTAATCTAACTTAAAGAAGAAGAGAATCAACAAATCAACAAGATCACCAATGAAAAGAGGGAGATCACCACTGACCCCCTTAAAATGAAACATTATCAGAATACATTTTGAAAAACTATACACCTTTAAATCAGATAATTTGGATGACATGGACAAATTTCCAGACATATTCAACATCCCCAAATTGACACAGGATGACATTGAAATCCAAAACAACCCAATAGCAGGCACTAAAACATATACAGCAATTAAAAGTCTTCCAAAGAAGAAAAGCCCAGGATCTGATGGAATCTCTGTGGAGTTTTACCACACCTTTGAAGAAGAGCTAACACCTCTCCTTATGAAGCTATTCCAAGAAATTGAAAAAGAGGGAACTCTCCCAAACACTTTTTATGAAGCAATCATAACTCTGATACCATAAACCCAACAAAGACTCATCGAAAAAAGAAAACTAAAGACCAATATCCCTCATGAATATTGATGCAGAAATCCTTAATAAGGTTCTTGCAAACCACATTCTAAAACACATCAAGAAAATAATTCATCATGATCAAGTGGAATTCATTCCAGGTATGCAAGGCTGGTTCAATATATGCAAATCAATAAATGTGATTCATCTCTTAAACAGAATTATGGACAAAAAATATATGATCATCTCAACAGATGAAGAAAAGGCCTTCTATAAAATCCAGCACCCATTTATGCTCAAAACTGTAGAGAAAATAGGGATCAAAGGAACTTACCTTACCTTTGTAAAGGCAATATATGCCAAACCCTCAGCTAGTATAATACTAAATGGAGAAAGGTTGAAAGCATTTCCACTGAACTCAGTAACAAGACAAGGCTGCCTGCTTTCACCACTTTTATTCAATATGGTCCTCGAGACCCTGGCTGGGGCAATCAGGCAAGAGGAAGAAATTAAAGACATAAGAATAGGAAGGGAGGAAGTCAAACTATCCCTTTTTGCTGATGACATGATCCTATATCTGGAAAATCCAAAAAACTCCACTGGAAAATTGCTAGAGCTAATAAACAGATGCAAAGTAGTAGGCTGTAAGAGCAACACCCATAAATCAATAGCTTTCCTATATGCCAACAATACTAGGGAAGAACAATAAATTAGGAAACTGGTCCCATTCACAATATCCTCTAAAAGAATAAAATAGTTGGGAATTAATCTAACAAGAGAAGTAAAAGACCTCTACAAGAGGCTGGAGCGGTGGGCTCGGCAGTTATGGCGCTTGTCCTGCATGAGCAAGTACATGGGTTCAAACCCCAGCACCCACATCCACAACTAAGTGTCAGAGCAACAAAAGCCATGTGAAAAAAAATCAATAAAAATTGATTCTCTCTGTCTCTCACTGTCCTTCTCTCTTTATTAAAAAAAAAACAACAACAAAACCTCTACAAGGAAAATTATCAAACACTGAAAACAGAAATTGCAGAAGACCTGAGAAGATGGAAAGATGTTCCATGTTTTTGGTTAGGCAGAATTAATATGCTTAAAATGAACATTCTGCCGAAAGCACTGTACAGATTCAATGCAACCCCATCAAGATTCCAATGTCATTCTTTGTAGATATAGAAAAAATAATTCTCAAATCCATATGGAATAATAAGAAACACAGAATAACTGAAACATTACTAAGCAAGAAAGACGAAACAGGTGGCTATGCAGTACTAGATCTAAAAGTATAGTATAGAGCTGTAGTATTAAAAACAGCATGGTACTGGTATTGAAACAGGAATGAAGACCAATGGAACAAATGAGACAAACCCACAAATTTTTAAACATCTGATCTTTGACAAAGGTAGTCAAAATATAACATGGAGGAGAGACTGCCTATTCAACAAATGGTGTTGGACAAACCAGACAAAAACTTGCAGAAAATTCAAACTAGATCCTTATCTCTCACCTTGCACAAAAATCAAATCTAAATAGATCAAAGAATTAGGAATTTAAAAAGCTACCATACATTTGCTAGCAGAAAAATTAGAATCAACACTCCAGCATATGGGAATTGGCAATGACTTCCTCAACAAGACTCCTAAAGTGAAAGAATTA